>RPOG01000867.1:71595-219825 GCA_008086565.1 Thalassoma bifasciatum | reverse complement strand
GAAAAGCATCTCACTCTTAAAAAATGACCAATTTCAATCAGGGTTTATTCAACAATGTTGTAAAACGCTTGAAATAACTGAAACTGTAAGACAGACACAGACTTTTAGTCTATGTACTGTGAGCTGATACATTTACATTGATGATTACATGTTTTTTACAGACTTCTTTAAACTTTTTACTCAAAGAAATCCTCTAGACTCTAAAATGAGCACAAAAAGATAAGGCTCTGATTTAAAAAAAATACTTTATCTATAGAGATAAAATATCTTTACAGTACTCTGATTGCTCCACAAAATCCACACAAATATTCAAGTACCTGAGACAATTGTCACATCATATTACCCCTGGGTCTTCTGTCATGAAACTGAAAAGTTTAATGTTTAACCATTAAGCACTTTGGTTACAGATATTCAGTAAAATAAGCTGCACAACACTCATCTTTGATGAGTGAAGAAAAGCACCAGCTGTTGTTATTAAGTTCAAGAACTGTTCCTTGAGAAACCACATTGGTTGTAAACGTTTAAGGCTCTGGTGATTTCAAATGTAACAAAAGCTTCAGGGGTCAGCTTCACACACACACTCCAATGTTTGACGCATTTGTCAAATACTTAGTGCTAGAAATGTTACATTACAGTACCTGTAATCAGCATATATTACTAAATATAAATAGCATTTGGGCCATAATACACAAGTGAAGGGGTTTGTTACTTTTTGGGGGGGAAGGCTCACATAAAAATACAGCAGTGACCGACTTCCA
The DNA here is from genome assembly GCA_008086565.1 of Thalassoma bifasciatum. Taxonomy (NCBI): domain Eukaryota; kingdom Metazoa; phylum Chordata; class Actinopteri; order Labriformes; family Labridae; genus Thalassoma; species Thalassoma bifasciatum. The sequence goes on along the minus strand of RPOG01000867.1, from coordinate 219,067 downwards.
CCACAGGAGGGCACTGTCACATTGGCAATACTGCTTCAGTCATTCACTCTGAAATGTAGTGTCCCATAACCGAACCATGAGGCACTTTGAAGTTTTGACTAAATAACCCAAAAACAAAGGGTTTCCTATGAAAGTTAAGACAATCAGAAAGATGGCAAAAAATACCTTCTGCTTTAAAAACTGTTTTCAAGTCTCTTGGAGGGAAACATCTGAAGGTCTCAGTAAAATAAGTCAGAAAAGTCTTCATTTATTTCTTAACTAACAAAGCACAGATGGCTCATAAGCATGTTGTTAACACAAGTCTTTGTCCTGAGTGTTAACAGCTAACCTGTCTCCATTTGTTTTATCTAACAGGTTGAAGGAGGATGGCCAACGTCCAGTCTCCTCTGAGCGGAGCCTCTTTTACGAGCTGCTGGCATAGTGTTGACTCCGTTTCCCAGATTGCCCGGGGTCTGGAAGAACGACTTGGAAGCAGACTGAGTGGTTTCCTTTGGGGTGTGAGGAGTCTGTGAAGGTAGAGAGATGTTAGAAGATGTTTACACTGCAACATGGACTGTAGGAATTATATTATGATACACTGAGTTTCTTTGGAAGTAAAATGATGTAATAACTGCTCTGGTAGTTGCTATGGCAACTCTGTTGTATATACCTGTCTAAAACAACCCACTATTGACCATCCAAAGAGTCATTGTTAAAGTTTTTGTTGCTTCTTTTGTTGTTAAAACATTGTAAAAGCAGTGTGGTGTTGGCTTTGCTTCACTAGACAGCACAAAGATTCAGCTTAAATTATGAGCGTCGCTTACCCGCAGACTTCAGAGTTCAACAAGGGACTGTATTGGATAAGTTGTTCCCAATTACAATAATCTGGGTGCTTTTTTACCTTTAGATTAGTTGGGTCAAAAAGAAATCAAGTTCATGTTGAAAAGCCTAGGATACTTTCTGTGGCTTCTGTAAAAAAAAATTGTTGTGATCGCTACAGGTTGTATTTATACTTATATGCAATTGTATTTGAAGACTTCCAGAAACATATTTCAAAAGACATTGCCGCCTCTGTACTAATGAGGCGAAAACCAAACAGTTTTTCAGAGGCTGCTGCTCTGGTTAAAGATATAATGTGACTTTCTTTAGAGACACGTCAGCTTTCAGTGGAATGAAAAGGATAAGCTCATCTAATTACTCATAGCAACAGTTTTTGTCTGTCTGTCTGGTCCCTTTATGTAGCTTTAATTTGCTCTTCTGCGCCTCAGCAGGTTGTCTAGAAACAAATCTGTTTGTGAGAAAGAAAGCTGGCACAGTATCTTAAGTTCTGCAGAACAGATCATTAATCCCTATTTAACAACTTGAGGAGTAATCAGCGTGGACCGCTGTGACAAACAAAGTGTCTCGATGAGTAAATCAGGAGAAACCTTCAGCAAAATAGATGCTCTGACTCGGCTTATGTCAAGCTGTGCTGTGGCATTTTGGAAGTGCCTGTTACTAAAAGGTCATTTTTAATAATTACAGCATGTAAAAAGTTTTCATATCATAGATTTGTGGATGTGATAGAGGAGAAATCTCTTACCAGTGGTTCCGGTGTGTTGATGCTGACAGCGTGGCATGATGCTGCAGGAGACTGTGGTGCTCCTGTAGCTGAACTGTAGATCCTGCTCTGCTCTGGTGTTGACGGAGGAGGAACCAGAGACCTGCCGATGTCTGATGTTGCCGCAAAGCCAAACGCCCCCGGCCCGACCATGAATTGTGCAGGTGACATCACAGTAGGCAGGCTGAAGTTTAGTTTGTTGTGGGCATCAGAAGCCTGCTGCTGCAGACTGCCAGCCACAAGGGGGTAGTGAGGGAGGGCTGCAGAGGGCAACAGGATGTACGGCATTGGCATGGTGGGAACACTATTGGGCGGGAGAGTGAGACCAGCTGGAGTTTGACCAGCAGAGAGGAGGAAGTTGAAGGTGTTCAGACCTGGAGAAGAGGGAAGCACAAGCTGTGAATATGAAGGACTCTCTCCAATAACAGGATGACGATCAGTAACATGTACAAGAGTAGAATATGATATTTTTTATCACTTCAATTTCAAAACAGTCCACAGAGAAGTAGAAAGTCAACTATCTGAGACAAATTACCAGAAATCATTTATGTGATGATGTTCAGTGTCAGTGCTGTAAATAGTGTACACAAGCTAATAAGCTAACACGCAAATTTCAGATGAGTATAGATAATGTTAAAAAATGAGCTTTTAAGAGCCCACTGTACTTCACTGTACACTGCTCATTTATGGTGCAGCTTCTGCAAAGCCGTGTCCCTACCTGCAGTGTTGGGTACGTAGAGGTAGTGTGATGGCTGAGCGGCCTCATTGCTGCTGTTACTATCAGCTCTCTCAGGAGCCGCCTGCTCTCTGGAGAGACCTGATGTGTGTCTAGGAGAAGTTCTGGTGCTGCACTCTGCTGATTCCCTGTTAGCTACAGTCCTCATCTGAAAGGAAACAAAATAAGGAAGTAAGAGAAACTGTACTTGGAGACAGTAAAGACCTAATAACAAAAGATTCACAACAATATTTACTTCATGAGGTCAACTTAAAATCGATACAACAGCAAGGATAATCTTTAGGGTTTTAACACCTTTTAACCAGAGAGTACAGGACAATGGATCGAGCAGGAAAAAGGGTGAGTGGGTGTGATGTGTAAAGCACTACAGGCTGGAATCCAACTCAGGCTTGCCTTATGAGGCGCGCAGCCAGGTCCACTAAGTTTTACTGGTGCCTCAACACTCTTCCCTTCTCATTGCATTGGACTCAACATCTGATGAGTCATTTTCATATTATTAAAGATCATAGCTTAAAGTCTGTTGATCTATCTATAAAATCATGAAAATGTGACTCCCGAATTCTTTACTTTCCTTCAATTCCACAATTTCATTTGGCAGATGCTTTTGTCCAAAGAGACATACAACACGAGCAAAAAGTAAGACTGGAGGAAAAAATCCCGTCTGACACCCTGCTGCACCACAATATGAAATAATGCTGCATTATGTAAATGTATTAATTTTCTCTTCATATTTTAAATAATGTTGAATTTTACTATGAAATTCATGAACAGAATAGGTAATAAATTTGTTGCATTATGTGGCAGTTGTTACATATTAGGTTATAATGCACCAAATTCATACATTTTCTTAATATAAGAAATGCAACACCTGCATTTTGTAAAAACTGAGGCAAAATGTTAGAACTTACTGCGCAATGCAGCAACATTTATTTCACATCTTCAAGAACTGAGTAGGATTATTACAAAATGGGATGTTTTTACATAATGATGTGAAAATTCGTTTAGCAATGTGGCATTATTTCATGATTTGGCGCTACACATCTTATAAATTAGTGGAACAAGTTTTTAGTCAAACCACAACCCATCAACCTGTAGAATTTCAAGTTTCCAATTTCAGGGTTCGTTATCCTAAATGAATCTGCTTTTTTTGGCGGCTTAAAGCACTTCACACAAACCAAGGTGCTCTGAACCAGAATAGTGGCACTGTTAATTAAACTCTGCTGTGCATAAATATATCAAACACCACCTCACCTTGTCCTGTTCCTCTAACCCAGATATTCCCTTCTTTTTCATCACCACCTCCTCCTCCTCTTCTTCCCTTCTTCTTTTCCTTCTCTCCTCAGACTCGGGTGACCTCTGACCTTCGGGCTTGTCCGGCGTCCTGAACAGCATGACCACGGAGGGCTGGGACAGGCTCGGCAGGTAGGCCAAGCAGTGGGGGGAGGGTGTATTGGTGAAGAGATGCTCTGGGTGGAGGGAAGGTGCCAGCAGGGTGGTGGACTGAGGCATTGTGCTGGTGGTGCTGCAGGCGGGACTAGGATGGATTCTGCAGTGAAACAAGGATGAGAGAAATTTAAGCCCTCAAGGTTTTAGGGTATGCTTTGAGGCATAAACAAGTACAAATTTGGCTCTTCTAAGATTCTCCACTGAATCAATGTGTCAATGTGACTCACATGATGACGGATAAAACACTTTCTACTAAAAGTAAGACAAGCACTTGTTTAAATTTTAATTTTTTCAATACACCTTTTCCTCCTCTTGTCTGCCAGGTGACACTTCATGCTGCAGGTGTTGTGTATAAGTAAAGTGCATTCTGGGACATAGTTTGTGTGTGTGAACTCACTCAGTGCTGTGGTTAAACTTCACTTGACACACTGGGTTGTTGCTTGGACTCTTTTTAGAATAATCCACCGGCTGGTTTTGTAGACCTGTGATGGGACAGGACATGGGACAGAAGTGTTGAGTTAGACTCGATAAGTTGACTTGGTGAACACTGACACAAACATTGAAAATTCATCACCTGTAAGCTCTCGTCGTGGACTGCTGGGCGCAGAGCTGACTTGCCGCTGAACGGCTACAGAAGTTGGTGTGACATTGAAAGACGCGTGACGTGTCATCTTAAGTTGTCTGATGTCCTCTCTTGTTATTGGTTGTGTGACCCCAGGCAGGGAGACAGCTGACATGTTCACAGTAGGATAATGGTGAGATTAGAACAAAGACATCAATAACAGATAGGACTTTGTTTTTAGTCAAGTTGAAGAAAAATCCTGCATCTACCTCCATTTCCTGAGTTTTTAAACTCTACTGGGCCGAGCCACTTGAAGGCTGGTTTTCTGCCTCTCTCCTCTCGGACGTAGACCTTCTTGATGAGATCCAAACTGGTCAGCACATTAGCAATATCGTAGAGCCGTCTCACCTTAGCTGTGAATATGAGGAGATGATGTTAAGTTGTGGATAAAAGCAGCTATCGGAAATATAGTGGAAAGAAGTAGTTGTAACTTGTAAGTAAACAGCAGAAACCTTGAGTGCTTTCTTACTTTTATACTTGCTGTGACTTGATGAGTCCTGACTTTCCTCGATGAGAATTTTTGCTGCAGCATCCAGGGTGACGGTTTGCGTTTTGGACACGAGAAAAAGCATGACAAACTTTTGGCTCATGATGCGCAGAGATTTGTCTTTCCTGTTGCCACCAGCTACAAACAGAGAAATAGGAACAAATGTTAGGAGGATGTTCACAATACCAGACCAGAAGATCTTTTTGAACCTTCCACCAAAACCTACTCACATTCGCGGCAAGGAATCATTTTTGCAATAACATATTAAGTCACAGATGCTATAGTGACACTTTCAGCCATTGGCACAGGGGAAGGATTTGTTACCGTTGCCAGCGTCTCCTTCCACACCGTCGTCCTCACACCCTGGTACGGCCTCTCTTGCCTCGGCAGCTGCCTCCATCTGTAGGTGGTAGCCCTGCTTTAAACCCCTCCTCTGCAGATCCTCCAGCGTGGCCTCCAGCCGCTGGCGACCATACCAAATGTAGCTGTTCTTGGCGATTCGACCCACAATCATGAGGGACTCAAGCACATTGACGATGTCGTAGATCCGCCGCCGCTCCACTCCTGAGCGTTTTAGCGAAAAAGATGACAAATGACTGGGTTAACACTCATATTTCACACTTTTGTACAAGAGTTATAAAACTAGCGGTCTTTGCTCTGAACTGCAGCCTGGTGTCCTTCTCTAAACACTTCCTCTGCTGTTTTTTTCGGAAGCAGTCACCACACCAACGGCCAAATCCAATTACATGAAAGCTTTACAATGTTAATTAAACAGACACAAGCTGCTTCTACATCATTTTTTCCTTTTCATTGGGGTTATCAATAGCAACAAGGGCAATATCTGGCTCTTACCAAGACTGGAAGCCACCTCGTCCAGTGAGATCCAGATGGGCTTGTGTGCTGGAGGGTAGTCAGGGTAGAGGGCCAGAAACTTCTGGCAGAGGAGACCCAGACTCTTCTGCTTCCTGCTGGGCTTTTTGTCAACATCGTCTTCTTCATCTGCTGCTTCAAACTAGAAGATGGACACACGTCAGTAAAAAATAAAATGTTTTCACTATGACTGGGAGCTAAAAGTAATTGAAAGCTGCAAAGTGATGCTAAAAATCTCACACACCTGACAAGAGTCATCTACCTCTGCGTCTTCCACCGACACTTCTGGACTTGCTGGCCTTTCCTTCTCGTTCTCTATTGGTCTGAACAGCACCTTCTTCATCTCTCGGTCCCGGATGTCTGGGCTGGCAGCACTGATCAGCATCTTCAGGTTTGCTGTGGGTGTCCAGGGTTCAGCGAGGGCAGTGTGTTTGCTGGGGGTAATGTGGGCGAGGTCTGGGGTGGCCACTTTTCTCATGACAAGGAATGGAACGGGTGACTCAACAGATTTCAGGGGCGTAGATCTTTTCCTGTCAGTGAAGATGTTTTCCTGGAACAACAAGCACTGTTAAATATAACTTGTTGTTTCAATGTAGGTTATGCAGGTTAACCTGCGGTGTTAAGCAAAGCAGGTTATAGTTTTGACTTGGACTCAGCAATAAAGAGGGACTACTGTTTTCAGCCTAGCGTCATTGCATTAATAAAAGACGTGCAACAAGACGAGTTTGGCAGCTTATGAGCATAATCTCAGTGCCCGGGACGTCCGATTTAATAATCAAATTAATTTGTGAGTTTATAAAGTGGCAAGTTTGATACTTTACAAGGTTGTAAATTTACAAGTTTATAGTTGCAAATTTGGGATGAAGTAAAAAAAATATGACTTTATAAACTGGCATATTTAAGACTTTATAATAAAAATCTTTGCGTGGCCCCAGTATCCCACCATAAAAAAGTACTCAAAAATAGTCCAGCTGAGTGCTGGTGCCAATTCCTTGGTACTGGGCACTGGTACTGCATCAGTTCAAATGTGAAAGGTATCCATCCCGAGTTAACACAACAACTTCAGTAATAGTTGTCATTCTAACATGGATTAATATGCTAGGACAACAAATGTGCGACATTGAATTTGACATTATGGTAATATTTGACACTATGTAATATTTATACCAACACCTATGCTATTTAATTACTAGTATTTATTTTTGCTCAGAAAAAAATAAAGACAAGGCAGAAAACGGGGCTGGCAGAAAGACTGAGAAACAAAAATCTCTAAAAACATCACTGGTTAAAAAACAAATGTTGAGATTTATTCTGATCCACAAACTTTACTACTTGTACTGATTAATCCCCTGTCTCTTATCAGCTTGATCCACTCTAGGGATAATATTGCAAAGCTTTGATCAGCCCTCTCTGATTAGCCTGATACTACAGTCCCCCTTTTAATGTATTCTAATAAAAGACCTACCACACCTAAGTTAAGACATTTATCCACCTTACCTTTTGTTCACTCTGGCCCCCATCCTCCTCAGGTTCCTCCACAGTAAAACTTTTTTTCCTGGGACTTGTGAGGTCTTTCAGTGCCAAACATTCAACCTCCATCTGGAAAATAGTTCACAGAACAAGGGCAGATATATCATACCTAATATTAAAGTGGGGTAAATAAGGACATTGAGGCAGCCCAGTCAATGACGTTGCAGAAAACTTTGACGAGGACTCATCTGGATTTGGCGCAAAGAACATCAGCTAACTAGCCCCTAGCGAGCTAATGCCTGATTTATTTTTTACATCTTTAAACCCCAAACTGTTTAAAACATCACCATAGAGAGGAAGAATAATACAGCACAAAGTTGAAGACTTAAAGAACTTTGGGCGAATCGTCATTATAGCACAGAAGCTCAAAGCTATAACACAAGATAGCTTCTACGTTATTACACAGGAGAAGGTCACAAATTTAGAAACTTCAGTATATTCCCATAATATGTGATGTCTGTTTTCAGGAACTACCACGCTACAGTTTAATTAAAGTCATAAGGGTTAATTTGGCTAAAAGTAGCTCCTAAGCTCAGCTGACCAGCATACCATAACTTAGTACTGCAGCTGATGGGAAACACAGTAAAGAGAAATAAGAGAGTTATTTACCTTCTTCTGCTGTTGAATGAATGGATCAAATGTTCCAGTGAGGCCCTAAGTCCAGCTTTACACACTTGCCAGCGATTTGTTTCTTCAAATGAACATAGCAGCTAATTTCCCTCTTTAAAAATAAGCGGGTACTCCTCCCCTGCCTCCAGTCTCCGTCTTCTTCTGGGACTTGAGTCTGGTTAGCGGAACTCTAGAGCAGTGTCCCGGGGAGACTTCTCTATCACCCGCTCAAGCTTGTTTTCTGGCGCTCTCAGGCATCTGGGTGACTCTAGCCAATCAGCGTGAGGGTGGTTGGCTACGTCACGGAGTTCCAACCAATCAGTGTTGTGGGGCTCGGGTGCGCGCCTCGGTTTTCACCAATGGGAGTGTTGAATTTCCACGCCCCCAGGAGTTGTGTTGGCGGGGCAACAGGCGCGCTCTCTCCAAGTCCGAGGGGAGATTCACAAGGAGGAAGTCTCACTCTGACACTCTTTGAGGGTCCTTTTTTAGAAACATGAATCAGGGCTGAATGACTGAAAATTTCGAATGTTTCTCATGAAAAAGAAATGCGGCTGATACTTTTTGTGAGTCAGTTTATCAATTACACAAGTACAACTCCTTTTGAACATGGACACACTATTTTATGGTGACCAAACGTGCTCTTTAGTGTGGACATGTCCTCCTTTTGGTGGTAAAACATTGTCTGGATTTTGTAAATTAACCAAAATGTCTATTTTTTTCCGAGCTTCTTCTACAGACAATAATTATTTATAATAAGGCACTGCACTGGGCTACTGGCATTATTCTGATGCACCAATCCATCAAGATGTTGAGCACGCAGGAAAAATGGATATAAAGTCTAAATTTTGGGAAAACAAAAGTCTGAATGGTGTCAAAAATTATCCAAACATTGATCTTTAAGTCCAGATTGTAGGACAAAAGTCAAAACTCTGAGATAACGAAGTTTAGATTTCATGATGAATGAGTCAAAATTTTGAAATTTATGGGAAAAGTGAGATATAAAATTTCTAAAGTATGGGAATAAGTCTACATTACAAAAAATAAAATTGAAATATTAAGATATAAAGTCAAAATTTTGAGATAAGTCAAAATTCTGAAACACAGGCCAAAATTCTGAGATAATTATGTCAAAATTTTGAGTTAAAAGTTGAATTTTTGAGATAATAAAATTCTGGTAGAACTCCAACTTTGAGATTAAATGTCAAAATTTGAGATTAAAAGAGGAAAATTTTTGAATGAAAGTCAAAACCGAAAGAAAAAAGTCAAAATTTTGAGATTGGAACCACTGCAAATATGCATGAGAACGTCTGAGTTTCAAGAATCTCAAGAGTAATACCTCGTCTTAATAGAGGATCTTTGACTTGTGTTTGATAATTTGGCTGGTCCACTGCTTCTCCTCCTCCCAGTGACACCGGGGGCGTCAAGAGCCAAACTCCTGCACCTAGAAACCGCTAATAATAGCTTTTCCTTGATCACAGTGGCTTTTGTTTCTGCTGCACGAAATAATTACCTCTGCGGCTGAAACCAACAGATGGGGGTCAGGGTTGGGGGGTAGGAGGTGGGGGGGATCATGAGTGCCGCTAATGTCACCTGAGCAACAGCGCGAAAAGTTGTGGGTGGGGACGAGAGCTGACTTTTTTTGCAGACAGGGTCCCGCCCTGAATGCAAACAGGGTGTCAGGGACAAGCCCATTGCATAATAGCCTTCAATACACAAAGTCTGCCGCCAAATGCTGTTCAAATCAGGGGGTTGGGACAAAAAGGGGGGTAGACCAAGAATTTTTTGTTATCATTATGTCATAAAAAGAACAAAGTAGATTAAACTTTATTGTATGTTGATATATACTGGTATGGGGTTCACTGGTGTCAGACTATGTTTTAGTTATGAGAAAAGAATACAAATGAAACATGAAAATGCTGTTCAGAAAGCCACTATTTTCATTGAATGAACTTTTCAATCCACAAAGAGACACAGACAGTGTTCCTGTTGTTATGTATTACTTTGGGGTTATCAAAACTTTGGGGACTGCAGTGTTCTGCATATTAACTGATTGGCTTGAATTCTCAACATTGAATATGGCTGCATGTTATTCCCCTGCTGTAATTGTGAAGGAAAATTTGCAATGATCGCCATCCAAATGTGAATGCAGGCATTTTGCCACAGCGCTACTGAGTGAAGCCAATTCCGGTGCCAAATCTGAGCCAAACATCACTTGAGTAGACAGTTGAGTGTTGAGTTTTTCAGTCTGCCAACAGCAGCTTCGAAAAAAGCAGAAGAAGGAGCACAAAATCCTACTTGATAACCTCATTATATACTTCCTGTCAAAATAGGCAGCAGCAGATCCCTGAAGATAGTTTCATCAATCTTAACATAAACCTTTTCCAGTTTACTAATACTTAATGAACAGACATGTAGATGGCAGCTATGGCTTTATTTGAAGTGATCATGTTCTCTAGGTTAATGGCTGCTTTTCAGCTTTTCTCTGAGTGTAATTACTGTAGAGTGAGGGAAAGGAGATGCCTGATTTGAAAGCAGCACAGGATTTTTGTTAAACCCTTTGTTTGTTCAGCTAATGTTTATCTTTTGTCTGTTGTCTTTGATTGTCTACAATGCACTGAAAAAGCTTATTATGCCATTAAACTCCCCATTAAGCACCACATTGGCTCTCTTTTGTTTGGGTTTGAATCCAACTGGTGGCCTACATTAACCACATCACGAGGCTAAAACCAGAAGGAAACTTTCAATGACTGAATGAAGTGCTGCCTGAGTTGTCCAGTAATGGAAACGGCATGGACCATTTCTTTTAGCAACTCTGTCTTGCATTTCCAGCAGCATTGCACTCTGACCCATTTTGACCTTTTAGAGCTTCCTTTCCCTTCACAGTTAAGTCTGAGTGATCTGACTGGCTCTATTAGGTTTCTCTCTGCTTTGAATGCATCTATTAGTTGTATACAGTAGCCTGCAGAGATCTGAAGACAAAAAGTAGCAACAAAATCTCAATTGAACACAGCTTTTTTTTCTTTTATTTTGGTAAATTTACAAAGAAAACAAAACTTGTGTAACTTAAATCAATTTTTCTATCTTTTTTAACTCTTGTAGAGAATAAGACTACATGCCAGTTTCAGACAGAGGTCAGTGGACTACTACTACAACATTAATATTACACGATTATACATCAGTTGTTAAAACTTCAGACTAATTTCCAACACATGAGTTCCAGTGCTGCAAGTTTGGGCATGTGGTCCAAAGTTGTCATGGTATGGCATTGTGGGAGGAGGAAACAATCACTAACTGGCATTTCTTACAGAATTGACCTTAAAATGAGGATGCCATTAAGTGCACAGAAAGATTGAGGACATGTAAATGTAACGTAGGGCTAATATATTGTGCATTAAAGCGAAATGGACACGTCTCCTGTGTTGGTTTTCGTAACTATTTTTGACTCAATTTTTATCCTCCTCTACACTAATAATCCCATATTGCAGCAGCTCTATTTATCAACAAAGCTGGTATCATACCTGATCTCTTAAATTTGATTTCTGTTAGAATTTTTTTTTTCTTTTTACCAAAAACCAAAACCAACACTAACAGTGTAGCCCTCACTAAACATGAGTCAACATAGAAAATTTGGCTCCTTATTTACAGTGTCTTTTATTTGGTTGCTTGCTGCACAAAGCATGCTGGGATTCATTGAAATGCCCAATATAACTAGTTTATCTCCCTCATTGGATCAAAAAAATTATGTACGGATAAGGACGGTGCACTTGATAGTTCTAAACTTTGTGAAGTGTTGATTTTATTGACATGACTCCTCAATTTTAGACAAATGACAAGTGGAAAGGGGAGACATGTTAAGCTACTAACAGCAATTTGATCCAACTCCTCTGTTGGTTTCTTTAATCCTCTCCATGCTGACCTTTTCTCAAACAGTTCCCCTTGAAAGTTGTGATTCACAATGAACTTGGTACAGACCAGACATTGCAGCTTAAATGTCAAATATCATCCCTTGCATTTAGGATTCAAGACATAAGCCTGTAGACAATCTGCCCTGTATCAGCCTCACTGCTGCCTGCCTGATGTAGAGCTGGTTTAAAACACCTCCATTATCATTAACTTATCCATGACTTGTTGGAGGAGGTGATGAAGTGCAGAATTTTAACATCAAGCACAATTATATATTTTTTTCCTTCATATAGTTTGAATTATACTTGGAGTCATGCTGATTCTTAAATGCATAACCACAAACTAACTTGACACAATTCCTTCCCCTGAGACCAGCCTAAGATGGAAAATGCTTTTACCTTGGTGTGAACAACTTGCAGAGGTGAAATGCGCTGCACTCTTTCTGTGGATTGGTTTAATTTGACTTGTGTCAGCAGGTAGTCCCTAGTGCCACAATTAATCACTGTTGTGTTGGGGTTTTGACCAATCAGAATGAAGGATTTCACTTTACTCTGTCAGTTGGAGAGTTCCTCTGCTGTGTTTAAAGCCGGGCAGGTCCTGACTTGTCCTGATGAAGTTGTGAGGGAGTAAACTGAAGCTGTTTGTGACACAACAGCTATAAGTGACCCTCCCCCTCCTCCTGTTGTTGACACACATCTCTAACATTTGAATAATGTCACCCTAATGACCATGTTGAAGTTTGACCCTGGTCAGCTGAAGCTTTCTGAGTCCTGAAATAAACTAACACAGATTTCATCACACTCTTCCTAAGCCCCACAGTACTTGCTGTCAGAGGGGAACTGTAAAATTTATATACTCTATCTAGGAGCTCAAATTTTCTCCCTATTTTGGAAAAGAATCAGAATACACAGGGAAGTTTTTATGTTGGGCAGCACCATTACCACAAAGGTACTGCCTTTTTATAGTGGACAGAAGTACCTGACATATCAATAAATGTTGCTGCATGTATCATAGATGTATCAAAATCTACTCCAATTGGGCTTTAATTCCATTTGATTTTCAGATTAGAATTTTTGATTAAAAAATATTAATTTTACCAGGTAACATGAGACATGCGCAACCACTGATACTCAGTATGTGGTGAAATCTGTCCAGAATCTCTGCATCTTGTAACTATAAATGTGAAAAGTTGCCTGCCATTATAACATAGCAGAAAAACAACACTGCCCCCTAAAGATGAAAAGTAGTTTCTGCACTCATTCTTTGAAGGGCTCAAAATACAGACAATATGATAATAAAAATAATAATGAAAAATAACTAACAGACAGAGTCCAGCTTACAAACAGCTTCCATACAATAATTTACACATAAACTCGAAATCATCTGTTAACAGGATATAAAATAACTGTTCATATGTGTGAAGTATTCTCCATCAAATTTCACTCAGTGCATAAAAATGACTGAAACTCATTTCTCCCTTTGTGGTTTGATGTGATTTGATTTTACCAACAGTGAAAAAAAAGCAATAGCTCTGTGAAGTTGAACATGTAGTTTGCTTGTTAGGCCTTACATGTGTGATGTATGGATAATAGAGAGAGCTGAAAGCCTGCAGGAGGCTGAGCTCGGTGAATACTGCTCCACGCTGCAGTCAGATAGATCATCAGCCCGAGGTCTCATTCCTCAACACATTTACTCAACAGGGACTCAACACTGAATACCAAACAGGAGACACGGCTGCTGAGTGCTTTGAATTCATGTAGATTGTTAATCCAGTTTCATCAAATACACAGTGAATGAGCTTATCGGCTTTTACAACATCTCATTATTAGTGCAATCTATGACATTTGGACTTTGAATTTGATTATTTTGTTGATTAAAAATCAAGAGAGAAAAACAACCAAGCCAACGAAAAATTAACAGAAAATAAAACAACCAAAAAAGTTTGATCAGTAAGCCAACAAGAAATTGAAAAAGAAATCTAGTCATATTGAAACGTTCCAACTTTTGAAATCAAGGTATTCAAAACAAATCAACATAGCAATGAAAAACAAGGTAACCTATCACTTTTATCAGGTAATACACTTTTATATCTTAACTCATTTACTTAGTTATATTCCTCTTTTTGGTGTACTTTTTCAGGCACTTTGCCCTCATTGTTTTAAGAGGAGGAGGAGAAGATATCAATACCTGTGTTTTTTTTCCAAGCAAAACTATATTGCTGGATTAAAATACTTTTTTGGTTAATTTTTTTTTCCACCAGAGAATACATTCAAATCAGATTATTTTCCTAAGAGATGTCATTTACAGGAGGAATTTAGCAATATTGATCAGTACTTAGATGAGACCAGTGACAGCATATGTTTGATATAACTTTTCACTGGACACAATGTGACAAGATAATATATTTATTGACAGTTACGTAGCCCTGTATTCTGAAATATGTCCCTCAGGCGCTGTCCCTTCCCTTCTCTTTATGTGAATTTTAGTGCCCATTGTGATTTATTGTGGCGTACATTACCTCTCTTCTTGGGTCAAAGACATAAACCAAACCAAAAATTAGATAACTTGATTCGATATGATGTGGTCAGTGTGTGCTTGTTCTTGAACAGGCTGACAGGATGGAGCCTGTTATTTCTTCTTTTGGATTTTTTTCTCTTCTTTTCTTTCCCCCTTTTCATCCAGACACCCAGCCAGGCTTTCACAGTTCTTGCCAAGAAACAGTGACTCTTGACCTTTCAAACTGTAAATGCTACTGTTATATTAAACATTAGGATTAAAGACTCTAATGGCCTCGTGTCTAAAGTTGCTCTGAAAAGAGTTTTGGCTGTATGCCCAGGAATTAAATATAGACTGTTATCTCTCTCTTCTTGTACAATTTTCTTCAGGGTTTAGTTTAGAGAAAAGATGAGGTTTGTCAGGACAGATCCACAGAATTCTTCACCTTAAAATAAGCTCCTTCATCTCATATTGTCACTTTCAGTAGAAGTACATTTATAAGCAGCAGCTATGTTGGAGAATTTGCCGCTGAGGTAAAGTGAAATCCTGACTTTTGATGTTGAGGACTGAAATTGAGCTTTAACAACAGGTGAAGCTGAGTGGTATGTGACTGTAAAGGTATTACACTGTACTATTACTACACACAAGATCTGAGATCACACAGATAACACAGCTGTACTTCACTCCTCACTGCTGTGTGTTAGTGATGTAAAGTTAACCTCAGCTGATGCCCGAGCAACTGCACAGATTGAATTTCTTAGCAGTTAATTCAAGGCTCAGCAGCCTGATTAGAGAGATTAGAGGGTGCTCTCTAAGCATTTAGAAGTTTGATTTTAAAGAAGTTAGCCATGAATAAAATTAATGCCTATTGGAGATTCTGCCCACTGCTTTGGAGCAATATTATCATTTGAGATCAACTCTATGGTATTAGAGTTTAATATCTGAGGCCATGTGTAAAATGGACCTAGTTTAACAAGACCTTCAAATTGCTTTGAAATCTGCTGTACTTTTTTGTGAACTGAGTTTTTTTTCCGAGAGATTTTAAAAAGTTGGTGAGAAAACACCAAGTTCAGAATAGAATAGATTAGAAAAAAGGGATAAAGGGAGGAGTTATTCTTACTTTCCTACACCTGGTCAAGTTAGAGAAGTATCTAAGTCTTGTCCTGCATTTTGTACGCTGGTTTGAATAGTGTCACCATTTGAGGTACATATTACATCCTTCTAGTTTCTGCTCTCTATCTGAAAAGTGATGAATAACTTGTGGGTAAATTGTATACGTGTTGACAAAAAGTGGGCATAACTTTGTACTCAGAAGAGTTAGATTTCTGTTGTGATAAATACTCTGTAGTCAGATCCATCGCTCTACGAGGAACATGTACCCCGCCCTTGGGATGGTGCCTTCCTATGGGACTAGTTGTCACTGTAGGTCTCCTTGTCCTTCGGCCATCAGTCTCAGTCAAGCTGTCAAAGAGTTATGATTTAACCACAAGCCTGAGGGATGGGAGTAAAGAGGAAAGTCATGCATGTTTGAAAAGCTCACCCCCCCCACAACACACAACACACACCACACACTCCAAATTCTCCTATAACTTATGGTATAATTAAAATGCAGGACAAGAGCTCTTGAGGATTTACACGTTTGCCCCTGATGCCTCATAACTGCCTGGCAATCTGTAAAATATGTGTCTGTTTACCGATAGAGAGAATGTAACTCTGCCTCGCGCTGTTTTCTGATTGTGGGAGAGAGATAGAAAACAGGATGAGAGAGAGAGATGTAAGCGAGAATAAATAAACAAAGAACAATTTAGCATGCTCAAGCAGACATTACTTCAAACATAATGTGCAATTTTTTACAAATAAAAATAATATATGTTGGGAAAGATGGAGTAATGTCTTCATTTTTTTTACGTTTAGGAGATCATCCTACAGCATCATCCCCCAACAGTGCATCAATGTATGTGGTTTGAACGTGACATGATAAAAAAGGGCTCTGAGTGGTGGGAAAGGCTTTGTATTAGCACAGTCCATTCAAATCATTTCCCAAAATACCATCTGTTATTTTATTAATTGATTTCTCTACTCACTTTTAAATTTAATTCAACTTTTTCCTTTACAAAAGATGTAGAAGAAAGATTTTTGTGATCTTATGACAAACATATAATAGGGAATATCCAGAGACCACAGGGGGAGTTCAGGAGACATGACAGCCTTGTTTTTTAAAGTACTTTAGACATTAAGATGCATCACTGCCCCCAAGTGCCAGTCAGAGAAGCTGCACTTCATCGGCCTGAGTCCTTCATCACTTGGATGTTCAGAAAGTATAGACAGCAACAGGTTGTTCTCAGTGCAGATATCAACAATACTTTTTGTCAATGGTTCTTTCTTCTTGTTTTGTTAATTGACTTGTTCCCTAGTGGTACTATGAAATGTTCACTCAGTGGACCCTTTTCATACACCCAAGTCTGCCTCCAACATAACCATAATCTCTCTGGCTACACTGTCAAGGACAGAGGACATTGGGTGAGGTGACATTAAAAGGAAAAGAGGCTTGGGTTGTTAGGCCAACTTAAGTAATCTTTTCTTCCATTTGACAAAGTATTTACAGAGGTCAGAAAAGTTTCTTGTTATTCAGCTTGAAGAAGAAGAAGAAAAGTTTCAGTTAAGGGATGTTTTTATTGTTAACCTTTGCTGTAGCCTGCAAAAAAAGTGTTTTATCGAAGTGACAATGCCTTAGTAAAATTCAGTGGACAAAGTATATGAAAGGAAAAGCTTAAATACAGAGTTGACAGCAGAAGCTGGACAGTGACGTCAGTAAGTTTAGGTGTACAGGGTTCATAGCGTGTTCAAAATATCCACAATAAAACTACTGAAAGTGAAAATGTGGCAGTTATTTTCCAGTTGGACATTTGATGCATTCTGAAATATTCTCCTTTGTAAAAAATAAAATCTCAGGAGGCCAGGGGCTTGGCTTCTAACAGATGATGTATTACTAAGTATGAGTCATCACATAAATAGTATGGATGCAAAATAATCCTGTTTATGTCTGAGAGTGGTTCTCCATCAAATTCCATCCACACTGCACAAAATGATAGCACTATATAACCTTCCATGGTTCAGTGTGATTTGGTTTCACCAATATTATGAGAAAATACCAGTTTGGAGTAATTTAACGTGGAGTCGGGTGTCCAGCTGCTTGTTAGGCCTCACATGTGTGATGTATGGATAATAAAGAGAGCTGAAAGCCTGCAGGAGGCTGAGCTCAGTGAATTCTGCCCCACACTGCAGTGAAATGGATCATCAGCCTGGGGTCTCATTCCTCAACACATTTACTCAACACGGACTCCACACTGAATACCAAGCAGCAGACACTGCTGCTGAGTGCTCTGAATACATGCGGGTGGTTTTTTGGTATATATGTCACATATTCATATGTCATAAAACCTTAAAGTTGTGAGTGATGATACATCTTCGACTGCTTTGGAAGCTATTGAGCGGCATGGCTCTGGTACAGACATAACTTAATATTACATTTTTTGAGGATTCCTGCCGATTCTGGAGTTTCATATTATTACAACTGAATGGAAACAGCAAAACTTGATGAAATCTTCTGTAAAATGTGATTCAGTAGCACTGTAATACCAATAAACAGTTTTAAAGACTAACTCCAGGATGAATCAGCTGACATCGCTGCATGTTCTACAAACAAGTCAGTACCAACAACTGATTACTTTGAACACTCTACCATCTTTCTTCTGAAACAACAGACATTATGCATCGTGCAAAGACAACAGCATCCACAATATTTGCCTTTCAGTGAGTTGTTTATTTCTTTAAAACCTGTCTGAATAGAATTGTGGACAGCAGCCACTACCCCGAGTATAGCCAAAACTTAAAGACAGTGGTTTTCAATCTTATTTAGGCTGTGACCCCATTTTTACATCACAGTTTTCCAGTGACCCCAAAGACATTTTCTCTCTAGAAATTCATGTATCAGTGTGCAGAGAGATTTTTAAGGGCAGGGGCAAAGGAAAAGGCCAAGCGGGCTAAGAAGTGTTTTCATTCGTTTTTTTGTTTTTCCCGACTGACTGAAAGTTTGTGTTTATTCAGGTTGAAGCAAGGGAACTCAAGTAACTGTGCAGTCACATGATTGTGGCCATCAATCAAGATGCGTCACCTCTCATGGTCTTATATGCTGCATTTTGTTTGAGCTAGATTTATATTTGAAAAAGTGAAAGCAAAGAGTACATCTCTTTGGGATGATAATGTGCTTTTTTTATTTGAAAAAGAAAGAAACTTAGCTAACTCATTTATTTCATCATTTGCCAGACATTTCAGGTGACCCAGTTTGAATCCCAGGCGACCCTGCATGGGGTCCCGACCCAAAGATTGGAAACACTGCTCCAGAGCTCCCCCTGGTGTTTAGTTGTATGGGTCATAAAGCCTGCCTCTTTCATGTAAACAGATGCAACATGCATTCTGTTATTATGTAGTTCTCATGGTTCTGGTTTACATTCTTTTATTCATTATTTTATAAGTTCAGTTCATATTTGATGCAACAGCAACAAAAGTTGTGTATGCCTTGGCGCCACTAACGCAGTACATCAGCAGCAAGTGCTGTACAATATTCTAGAAAGCATTCTTGTGCGGTATTTTTAAATATCAGTTTTCTGTGCCACTATCATCCTTCAATAATAACCTGAACATTTTTATAGAAGCAAATAAATGACTAAATAAAAAACTTTTTATTTTTTTTAACCATTACTGAATTACTCCAATATTGTATTACTCCAATGATTTCCATCAGCTCCAAAGCCAAAGAACAGCTCCTGTTCTCCTTGCAACTTCCAAAACAATCCAACACACAGACTTGAAACCACTACATAAAATCACTCGTCTGCTTTTTCTTGCCTATTTCTCAAAAATTAAAGTCAGATACAGGCATTTTCTTTTTACAGGCGTGTTAAACATTGAATTGGTGTGTGGTGGGGAGATTTTTGGTAGAAAGAGCGCATGGGTTAGTGCGCGCAGGGGAAACACTCTCAGGGATGACATTTTTAATGCAGAAGCAGAAATATTCATCCAGAGTTCTTCACCTCTGGCTAAAACAGTAATACTTTGATCTCATGTTGTTGCTTCAGCACAGATACACATATGTACATGAGCTGCAGCTACAAGGAAAGTGATTCTGTGCAGGTTAATTGAAAATGCCGACCTGACTCTAAAATTGCACAAAAGCGTTAATAACTCGTGTCGCTGATGGTTTTTCTCTTTCATGTTGCCATGTCTGTACCTGTAACTACAGCCAGACTGACTCAGTGCTGACTCTTCCTCGGTTCTGCATGTATCATACATGAAATCTGAGGTGCACTTCAAAATAACCAACTAAGCTTTAATCCTAGCTGATGAGTTTTACTGATGTGAATTGAAGCAGAAATTTAACTACTGCTGATGTTGGAGCCACTTTACAAACCAAACCTCTCTGAAAATCATCAAAAGACTGTCTGGCTGATAAAACAGATTAGGATTCTCCCTTATCATTCAGGGTTTTGATTTGCAGTTTTTCTCCGTGGCTTTGATACATTTCTTGAATCCTCCATAACATTTGTAAAGCAGTACATCCATTTCTCAGCACATTTTGTACAAAAAGCAGAACACCTTGGATCACCTTCCCCAAAAGCCTTAGTTCAACTCTAAAAAGTAAAAATCTATGTCAATGATTTTCCAAGTTTTGTCCAACCTGCATGCCTGCTCTTAAAATGTTCTTTCTAAAATATTAACGTTTTAACAGAGCTGCCCCACAGAGACACAAACACCTATTGCAGCAGAGGAGATCAAGAATAAGAATAGTGATAATCTATGACAGACTGTCCTGCATTCAGAGCATAACAGCTGCTGGAAAGATGCTACTGTACGGTAAGCTGGAAGTCTGAGGGAGACATTAAGGAGGTAACAGACACAAAAAGATGCAAAAATATTTTCAGAATTTTTAAAATGAATACTACTGTAACTTATTTTATACCAAGCAGTCTCTTTGGAATCGGAGTAACTACTGTGCCACACTTAAAAACTTGTGATTGTTGTGTCACATGTTGCATCCAGTTATAATTTTGAAGCACAGAAATTAAACTGGAGCAGTCATGCTGGAAGGTAATTAGGTTTTGCGTACAGAGGATGAGAGAGGAGAGAAGTGTAACGGTATTGTGGAAATGATTAAATCTTCTTATTCTGTTTCCTTTGAGTGCATCAATTGAGAGGCAGGTAATGAATTATGGTGTAGTTATGGGCAACAGAATGAAGAATAGGGGCGATAGGAGGATGGCAGAGGAAAGAAATCAGGTTTTAGTTACATGATGTTAGTTATATGATGTTCAGAGCTAAATCACTGAGCTCAAATGTCACTATGTGTGGTCAATGAAAAAATAAGTTTCAACTTATGACTGAATATAAGTGGCACAATGTTTAAGAGTAGCTTTGAATTCTGGAATAAGCACCATTATGTAAAACAAAATCTATTGTGGTTAAAACTGTGCTCCGGTGGAAAGACAACCACTGCACTCTGTTTACATCAGTAGCTTGTTCTTTGATTAGTTGTGAGATGTTGTCAAACCTTGGACTATTTGATAACTGGATGTAGTATCCGTGACAATACTTGTCTGTTTTTGATGCAAAGCTTTGAAACGTGTTGTCATGGGAGCCATTTTGGAAATGCTAAACTCAAATACCAGGTGGTAACCTAGTTTAATAATGCTGTAAAAATTGGCTTTTTTGAATTGGTTTGTATTTGGTTTCTAATTCTCGAAGCAGACGCCCAACAAACTGCAGGTTGTGTGCATTTCCACACAGACCAGAGGTTCCTGCTTTGTACAGACTCACTGCCAGTGACAAACTCACACAAACTGTCCACCCACCTCCACTGCTCACTTATTATCTTAACTTGAAGAGTCTTTTTCAAGAAACCCAGTGCCCACTACCACTACCTTGTCTTTGACACATAATTGTTTTTGTCTTAAAGTGCCATCACCTGAATAAAATGCCTCTGCTCAGTCGTATATACTGAATTTTACTGTAGTATAAGGAAATTAGAAATAAGTGGAAGTTGGAATAAAATAAATTGAGGCATATTTCATATCCTCATGATAATTGTATCATTAAGTCAATATCTGTAGTGGCTAGCTTGTATGATAAGTTAGTCCTTTTTTTCACTTATCTCAGTCAAATAGTGGCAACACTAGTCATGTTTTGGTGTAAAAAATCAACTAAAACTTAAACCGATTCAAGCTTTCCTGTCCAGATAAACACACAGCATGTGTCCTTTAGCTACATTCCTCTCTGATCTCTCGAATTCAGATAGCACTTATTCCTATTACTCCATTTGCATTGGCTGCATGTTTCCAGGTGACCTGTGCATATTCCATAGGTGCTCCAAAGCAGAGAGACTCTGTGATTTATCTGGGAGCGAGTGGAGGAGATAACGCTTTGAAGACGCAGTTTGGGAGCAGTCCATTAAATGATAATGGGTACCAGCAGGGAAAGTAGATTTAGGAGCCTAACAGCGATTAGGGCCAGTTTGTCTGCTGCATTTAAATGATCAGAGGAAACATGAAGTTCCTTTGATTATACAGAGCTACAGCTAAAAAGATCTTACCACAACAAGAGATCAGACCTTTGGAAAACACTGAATTACGAAACACCTCTGTGGAAAAATCTTTCATTGTAAACCTAAATGTATTTGAAGCTCTTGAATTAAAATGTCTGAAAAAGTTAACCAGAGTAACACTTAGAAATTTAAGTGGACAGTAACTGTGTTTACAGTAACATGTTTACAATGAGGTTATAAAATCTGTAACTACAGCTTCCACGACCTTAAAAAGCAGCTGAAAAAACCCCAAACACATTTGTAAAGTCGTTATTGCAGACTCTGTAAATCTTATTTGATCCTCCAGATTATTCTTTTGCAATATGAGAGGCAGCAAATAAGAGTCACACTCAGGTACTTAGCCCAGTTAGACCTCTGTCCTGTTAAAGATGACCTCCAACATGTAAACCCTCCAGTGTCAGGGCCCTCAGGGCTTTGGCTGTAGCATGGGTCGAGTCCCAAAGGCTTTGTGGAGCACGGTGTGACGTATTGATATTCAGCATCTATCCCCACGGGCACTAAGATCCTTGGAGACCAAGAAGTGCATGTGCAGCCTGCAACCTTCAATCGACAGTCAGAGCTGCTGTCAACAACCAGTTGGATTCATAGATACAAAGGCTCAGCTTCTGAAGGTTATTTTTAAAGGGCTGGTTAATGTTTTGATGTTTAAATCTTTAGAGGTTTTATTGAAAATCCAAATTTTCCAAATGTGTTTTTATAGCTCTTTGGGGTCCTCTATCTCTGAATATACAAAAAGTCACTCCATATAAAAACAAGCTGAATTGGAAAACAAAGGAGAAGAAAAATGACAGAAAGAAGCATTCGGTAGTAGAACTTATTCGATTGCAGAACACCATCCTGCAGGATTTATTGGCGCCTCATAACTGGGCAGCAGTCTGTAAAAGGTGAGGCAGTTTACCAATAAACACAACGTGATGAGGGGGGAGTGAAACATTAAATCATAAAGAAAATGGACATGAGAGAAAATGGAAAGAAAATAAATCATGGACAGTGGAAGGAAGAGAGCAGAAACTTTTTGTGACTAAATCAGAAAAGTCTATTAAAACCCTGTTCAAGTTAAAGAAATCTATTAATGAAACACGGTTACTGGATTATAATCTGAATGCACAAATCTGTCACAGTTTGATATGAAAGGTATGGCTGTCAACTTTGACCTCTGACTATGACTTTGGTTATGACATAACAGGTTTATGATATAGATTATATCAGGAACTTGCTTCAATAAAGTTACTTACGGCACAATGCTCAAGGTTGTGTTACGTGAAGACCCATCATGTCAGGTACCGTTCTGCGAATGTGTTGTACAAGTACTGCTGAAGGTGACAGAGAGAACTTGACTGTGCTTGCGGGAAACACTTCGCTTTAAAGATCCACAAATTTCATCATTAATGTAATAATTAGTCAAACTTTCATCTTATTTCTTTTAAATTTCCCTAAAATTTCATGATAAGTGGGTGAAAAGCACCAAATTTAATTGTAAGCAAGTCACAATTGGTAAGTGTTTCATCCAGTTTCTTTGAAATTTCCTCTGGATTTAAAGCTAAGTAGGGAAGACTTAGCAATTGATCAATTTCAAATCAAATTACAATTCACCACAAAATGTATAGATAATTGTCCCAATATCATTGTGTGATCATATTCTGCTATTTACAAAGAAAGCAGGTGATAAATAGCTGCTAATTTATGCAATATATTTTGAGTAATATGAAGTAAGGGCCAAAATTAGCAATAAATTGTTCACTAACTTTCACCTTCTAATCTTGGAATTCAGAGGAAATTCCTCAGAAACTGAACAAAACAGTTACTTACCAATTGTGGCTTGCAGTTAAATTCAGACATTACTTCCAAGAAGTTTGATGCTAATTTTCATCCATTTGTCGTGAGATTTGGGAATTATTTCAAATAGATAAATCAAAGAGATTTCAAAAAGTTTGTCTAATTATTACGTAATTCCTTTAATATTTGTGACCATAAGTAAAGTGTTACTTGTTTTTGAATGAAGTCAAGTTGAGAGAAAATGGTTGTAAAAACTTAAATGCACGTATGTTATTTAAGTTCTATGTTTTTAAGTCGTGATAAACTAAATATAGTGGTACATCATATAGAGTAAGCCACCATTGACCTCTGTTGTCTCATGTGTCAGCAGTCTCCTCCAGTCTCCTTTCAGTCATGTGTTTGCTGACCCTGTTGCCCTTTTGCTAAGCTGTGTTGTTCTCCTCTCTTTGTCATTGGTCTCCAGACTTGTAAATCAAACAAAGAAAAGTGATCATTGACTTTTCTTTGTATGTAGTATGATCAGGTAACCTGAAGACTCCATGCCTCCTGCAAACTGCAGGGTCAAAAGGTTGCTGCCATTTAGCAATTTAGTCAAACCAGTCTCCTTCCTTCCCTTCTGTAGAAATGCTCCAGTTTTCTTAAGATTGCATGATGTGATGTAAATCTTCTCAAAGCTCAATGTTGTGGGAGTGCCAAGAGAGGCGGTGTAGGAGGAAGACGAAGAGGAGGAGGAGGAGAAGGTGAAGGACTTGGCATTCCTATCTGGAAGCTGAGCCAGTTAGTGCCTACATGATTTAACAGCCAGCACAAGTATAGCACAGGCTGTATCAACTCACACGTCTCTGCTAGTCTCAAAAGCATGGTTCTCTTCCACCCACTGACACCATTTAAATGTCAGTTAATATACATTCATTAAAAAAAAAAGAAGAGACAGAGATGGAAGAGAAATAAATCTTTATTGCTAATATCAGAGGCTCAATAAATCTGCATTTCAGGGTGTTGAAAAGGGAAGACATAAAACATCATGTTATCATTAATATTTCAGATTCATACATTTTCGTCATATTACAAATCAAGCTCAGGGACAAAAGGAGAAAATGAAAACACAAATCAATTCACTGTTCAACGCCATAAGCTTGATTTCCTCCTCTTCACTTGGAAGTGAATGACACCCAGGCATTGTGTAAGGACTCTGTTCATAGCGTCTCTCCTCATTGCTTGTTCTTATTTGTGTACACATGTTGGCTTTGTTTCAGCCCATTACCCTGACCTTCAGCTCCTTTCTGTGATGCTTTATGAGAGGCAGATGGTGCACCAGCTCATCTTTGACGGATAAGGGCGCCATTTGAAATAGATGTTTTCCTTTAACATGTTAAATGTGTATTACCCAGCTTTCTTTCTAATCATTCTCTTGAGGTAAGACTTGATTCTGATTGGCCAAAACCCTCTTCAGTAGTTATTCACTCTGAAAGGTAAAGGCAACACAAGGACTAACGGATACTAACTGATGATATATTATGCATATTAACTCAAACAGCAAAGAGAAGTAAAGGCACATCCAGTATAGTGTATGATTTTCCCTATCTCTGTTGACGAGCTCACAAAAAAGATCAGTAAGCAAAGATCCTCACAGAGCTTTTGTTAACAGTTGACCAGTCATACACTGAAAAGCCCAATTAGTAAACTTTGCTCAAAAAAGAAAACAAAAAACCCCCCAAAACGTTCGAACTGATTGCCTTAAAAAAACTTAGTGCACATGGCTTAATGACCTTAGTAATGTAAAACAGATTTTGTGTGTTGAACAAGCTTCAATTTCTTTTTATAGTAGTCTACTTGTAGTTGGGTTTAGGCGACTTCAATTATTTAATCTAAACTCCTTGATAAAGTCTGTTACATGTACAGACAGTACTCTCAAGTAAGTGTTCACCAACGCACTTGTTTATGAAATATACCAAAACACTTGACACCTGACAATCTATAATTGCATTTAGTTGGCCCTTTTTATCCATAGTAACATACAACACTGAGCAGTTGGACTTGCGTCAGTGCAAATTATGGTAACTATTATTTAACAGTTCAATTCCCATGCAGATATTCTGCATTTGTCTTTTGATTGGCTGACAGAAACACAAGGAGGATGCTGATTGGTGTCTTCATTAAAAGACAGGGCATAACCATGATAGTTGCTAGGCAGCCAGTAAACTTTCCATTAATAAGCTCTGCTGAAATCACACATATACTGTATGTGCCAGTGAGACTGTGATAATTACCTCCACACACACCCTTAGCGCCTATTATCACCCTTGAATTAGACCCATCTCTGTTTTTGGAGAGGCAGGAATCACTACTGACCACTCACTTCCCTTTATTTGTAGTGAGAAAAGGGGCTGAGAGAGGGGAGAGAAAATGTGTTTAAGTCCAAAAGCCTACATCTGTCAGGTAGCTTGCTTATTTGGAAATAGCATAAGCTAATAAAAAGAGAAGTTCAGTGCCACAGTACGCTATTTCCAAATGCTATTTTTCAGCTTCCTGGTTGGATCCGCATGTTCCTCCCATGACAACACCATGTCAGCTAAAGAAGTTGGACAGAGAAGAGGGATTTCTTCGCTGCAAAGGATTTCTTGGATGAATTTTGTAGTGATGGCAGACACTGAAGCTGGACTGTGATAAAGAAAAAGAATAGAAGAACAGAGGAAAGCTAAAAGGGAGAGCGACAGAGCACAGGCTAAAGGTGAAAACAGGGGTTAAGCTCTCAGTGAAAATGTTCATTCCAACCCACGTGCAGCAGTTATACTGAAACAGTCTGCTCAAACCTGAGGGAGAGAAAAATTGAATTTTGAGATGAAAAGTCAAAATTTTGAGATCAAGAGTCAAATTTTCAGGATAAAGAGTGCAAATTTTGAGACAAACGTTCAAATTATGTGGGGAAAAAAAAGTCAACGTTTGGGGCAAAAAGTTGACATTTTGACTATTAAGCTCTATAGTTGGACTTTTTTCACATTAACTCGACCATTATCTCATTTTTTCTTTATGGTAAAAAAACCCCCCAATCCTCAACAAAGTTTGATTTTCATTTTTTGTATTTCGACTGTTTGAAATAGGATTCGGTACATTTGTTCTGTTTAACCACATGATAGAAAATGTGAACTTCAAACAGAAAAGGAGTGTTACAAATAAATATATGGGTCATGAAACTTTTTTGTTGGCTTTGTTTATCTACGGGTAACTTTGAAGGATTCAAGAGGTCATTTAGGAGATTTTAACCCACAAACATTTTCTGATCTCTTGTTTTTTTTTTGTTGTGCTCCACAGTCCTCCTCCTCTACCAAAGATGCAGTGTACCACACCGCCACCTGGTGTCCGCCGGAGCAGCTGCACTCTCCCGCTGAGCGCTTACTCGGGCTTGTCGCTGCGAGGTGTGCAGGCTTTCTCTCAGCCTGAGCGGAGGCTTCTTCACCCTCACATACCCCGGCTGACATCCCTCCTCTCACTGCCTTCCAGGAAACAGCTCTACAGGGACATAAAAGTCTTCTTCACCAGCGCTGAGCTCTCTGAACACGCCTTGGTTTACATTTGTGAATAAGGATCTGCGTTGAAGAGAAAGGTGGAGAGAGAGAGACAGCCTCCCTAATTCAGCTGCTCCACGCCAGGTAAGAACATTTAGCGTCAATTTACAGCGAGGATGACATGTGATTGTGAAGCTCGTGGCTTTGTTGCTGGACTTTCTATAGATTATGAAAGCTACAGAGGATAATGCACATCGCGAGTTGTTTGGGATAAGCTGCACCTGCTTTAAATGAGCGTGTCTGTTGGGTTGTAGATATAAAAAGCACTTCTGCAAGGTGCTAGATCAAGCAGGCAGGTTTGAGATGTATGGGAAAGTGATGAGGATTAATGAATGCACCCTGCAGTGCATCTTTCACAGGTTGTTGTGAATACTAGAGATAGTTATAGCCTTTCTTTTGGAAAAAAAAGCCAAAAAACAGGTATTGTGTTTTTCTTCAGCCAGTTTTTATAAAGGTGTTTGATTCTCAACTGCTCTATGTGAAGTAAACTTGCACCATCACTTCCTCATGATCACAAAAAGCTTGAACGCACCACTTCCACAGGGTTTTGTCTCCTCTGTGCTATCATCCTGTGTCTGCCTCCCTTTATAATGACAAACTTTATGTGAGGCTGCAGACTCAGACAGCACGGCCACCTCCATCCATCACCGCGCCCTCTGCTCCCTTTACAACATCTGTATGATACCTCCAGGCGGAGGATGCTCCTATAGCCTTTATCATTCATGTTATTGAAATATTACCTTGAGAGGAAGCTGTTGTCTTAGGTCTGCTTTTTACGAGACTCAGATGTAGATTATGGCTCATCTTGATCCTATTTACCATCACTCACAGGCTGCTTTCATGAATGCTTGGAACATTTTTAATAATAGATTCACTGGCTTCCAGGATTGATTTTTGTCTGTATGAGGCTGTGAAGAGTTGTGTGATAAGGAACCAATAAAAGAAAAACAAAATTACAGCAGAAGTCTCTTCATGGACACCAAAGGCAAAAAAGACACATAATTAGATCAAGGAAAACTCATGGGAAATAGCGAGTATTTTATTTCTTCTATTGATTTTACTGAATGCTAGAAGCTGTGGCTCTTGCCATCCTCTTTGTATTTGTTCCGGGGAATAATAACTGCTCACTTCTTTATTGTCCTAATTGAATTACACGCCCAAGTCATGCACACCAATTATTTCCTTGATAGTGTAAGTGAGATGCTGCGGCATCCGTGTCCCCTCCCACAGGACCAGACCAAGACCAGATCTGGCTGAGGGCCCATTCATAGTGTTAACCCTCTCAGTTATTCATTCAAACAGAAGCTGCAGACTTGAATTTGATCCCTTGGGAGAACACTAATAACCCCAACACAGAGATTTGTCTAAGCCTTGCTCACTATCAGACCCTGGGAGCAGGCGTGGTGGCATGCCAGGACTCTGCAGCCGCGCTGGGATGGCTGTAGTCTGTTGGAGTGTATGAAGCAGCCTAAGTAAGCACTTTGATGAGCCCAAGAGAAGTCATTAGCTCTGTTGTGGGCTGCACTGAAGCCAGCAGGTAGGCTGTGCAGTTGCCAAGTCAGGTGGTGCTTTTAAAAGGGCTGTTGTGGTTTGATATTTGGGTCCAATGTGTCTGAGCTTCATTTGACTTGTACTAGTTTCAGATGGTGAATCAAGTTTTTGTTTTACAGTGCTAAAAATAAAAAAGTTCCCCCCACCTGTTCTAGCTTTGTGAACCTTTTCAGTGCCAGGTGAAGCTAATTTTTCTCATTGCTCACAGAAGAAGTATGTGAAAGAAGTCAAGGGATATTGTTGCATACTGTGTAGCTAATTATTTCAAACAGGTATGCGAACACATTTGTAAACACATTAGAGTTCATCACGAGAAATTTTAGATTTTTGCAATTAAAGGTAGAGTCTACAGGATTTTCCCTAAAATAATAAAATATCAACTTTGATAGGAATAATCCTGCTCAATCAATGAGCCTGTGTACATGTGTGTCAGTGTCTGCCTCACCCCCCTCCTCTGCTTGTATGTTGATGTTTTGGCTGTCTTGGGACGTTCCTGGGTGGAGAGTAGGCGTGGTCACCCCAGCCCATCACAGCGTGCCCAGTGCACACATGACTTGAAATGATTTTATGATAGTGACTGGGACTGTCGCTGGCATTGAACCATGGAGGAGCCTGGTTTGGATGTTGTGTTGACAAACAGCAACAAAAATTCCCACAGACCCTACCTTAAGAGACAATTACTTCCATCTCACCCCTCAAGTTATTAAACTCAGTTATGTTTTTTGTGGCTAAGTGGCCTGATAGTTGGGTTCCCTACAGCTGTCTGCAGAGTGTAATGCCTATACAACCTTTATTTTCCAGATTAATTAATAGCTAAAAATCACAGTCACCGACTACTGAGAAACATCAATATGGCAATACACTGCCATTCTAACTCATGCAATACAATTTTTCTGCACCAGATCTTAATGTTTGTATTACAAAATAAACATTCTGCGATGGACACTTATGAATAAGTGACTTGGAGGTTCAAGGCGTATACTTGATAGATGCACAACAGTATCATCTCAGTCAAAACAGAATCCGCAACCCTTTTGTTGTAGGATTGTTTTGCAGGCTTGTTGTCTTGACCCTTCGTTTGATAACTTTGTCATTTTTCTTTAAATGCCAGTGGTCAGATTTTATATGCTTTTCAGCAGTAACATATTTGAAAATCATCATGATACCACAACTCAAGATGCTTTTCAAAATAAGGGCTGTTAGATAAAAATGTGGAATTCTGATCAACTACAACTGGCCAATTATGTTTGAACAATTCTGGATTCACCGCAAAAAGCTTGTAGTGTCAGAACATTTTAGCTTATCTGGCATGTGACGCTGTGCTAACTATTGAGCAGCTTTCATTCTTTCCCACAGTATAACAGTTTAACTTCACCATAAAGGGCCTTTTATTAAGCTTAATGGATTTTTAATGTCCTCTGTGATCTGTCTAACCCCAACCAGTTTTTGGGTAAAAAACAACAGTTTTTAGCTTTGAGCTCAAAAGTCTTTATTTTATTGTCTTTTTGGGGATTTTATGTCCTCCAATTTGCTCTGGTTTCTGTCCACACTCTTCCTCATCTTGTTTCGATGTGGTTTTGTGTTTGATCATCTTGTCTGTTTGTCTGGTGTTATGTTTTCTTGTTTGTAATGATCAAACCTTCAACAATTGCTTTCAAAAATTATCACAGCACTAAGACTGAGTCTTCAACCTCAACATTTCCTCTGGCACCCACTGAAACATTTCAGTATGTGAGAACAAGGGGTATTTGATTTGTGCAAAGATCTTTTTCAGTTTTTCTGTTTGCATCAAGACTGCACTGGAATAAGAGTGCCACGAGTTTGCTTCTCAGGCTAAACTGTTTTCAGTTCCTACTTGTTGTGTATGTCTCATGGAAGTGCCTGACATTGTCTAAAAATTGTTTCAGTAAATATATAATTAGGCGCTAGACTTGCATTTGCATTAAAAACTTTTAACCTTTGTCGACAATCCCTACAAATGTCCAGCCTGAAATAAGCAGAAAACAAGCATCAGAGCCGTTACCAAGAGACCTTGAGGAGTTGTAAGCGATACTGGTACGTGTCAGGGTTGTATTTTTCTTGAAGTTGATTGGGAGCAGCCTGCTGTGGTGCACGAAGCAGACAGGGGTGGATCCAGTGAACCCTGAGGGGCCTGACCCCATCTTCAAGCTTTGGTCTCTACATTTAGTTCTCTATTCTCACTCTGCTCGACTGCTTTGATTGTCCTTAAGTTCCACCTCCTGTCCCTCTTTCTTTTTTCTTCACAGATCTGTCGTCTTCCCTGTAATTGTTCTTTTTTTCCACTTCCCATCCTCACTTCTGTTCCTTGCCCCATGTTAAAGTTAACAGCTCCTATTTCTCTTCTCCCATCTCCAATCTCCTCATTTACAGTCCTCACAACTTTCATGTCACAGCTTTCATTTAACAGTTTCTTTCCTTGCTCTTGGGTTGTGTCTGTTGGATCACAAGGGTTTTGTCTCACAGGGATCAATGGCGGCTGAAGATATTTCATTTATTGTGTCATATCAAATTAGGGAAAGATCTCCACAGATGAGGCATTAACAGCCTTGATAGAGAGCAGGGACATGCTCCCCCATCAACATCGATTAGCATCACTACTGCCATCTCAGCTCATTACTTAGACTGTTAGTCCTACCAGGAGGGATGTCATGTGATGCTCTTGCTGACAATGATTTAAATCCTCTCAACTGATCAATAGCCAAATATTTTTCTGCCATGCCATGCATCTTTGCTGCACTTACAGAATATTCAGGCTGACCCATAAAAAGCTGCTCGGTTTTCAAACGACTTATGGATGCTCAAAGACTCCTCTGCTAGGCATTTTTGACACCAGCAGAGAGACAGTATTGAAGATTGGAACAAAGAGAAGAATAAATGACAGAGGCAAAGTGTAATTCATGCAAAAAGTCAAAAGAGACAGCCATAAATGACTCTTTCTTCTGTTTCTGATAGTGGGAAAGGCTTGTATGTTCAGACAGAAAGAACAGGGGATAATGAGACACAGTGAGAGAGAGAAGGGCAGAGGATTATTTGTCAACCGTGAGTGTTCGGGGCAGAGAGCTTCATGACACTGATGGCCTGTGAAGCTGCTCTTTGAGGATGCTGAATGAACCTGTCATGACGGATAGTGCGCTGTGTCCCTGAGGAGCTGGAAGCTGTGGATAAATCCTCTTACACAATGAGAGATTGTTGTGAAGGTGTGAAAGGTGAAGATTTTGACTTCATCACATTAGGACTCTCACTTGCTCATTCTTCAGGTGTGGCCCCTGTAGATGGTAAAATGCTGGAAACAGCTGTTTTTATTGAACTCCTTGCCAACATGACTCAACATCAGTCAACTGCATTTGCAAATGAGGTATGTTGGCCAAATTTATAACTATGTTTCCAACTGTATCAGGAACATTCAGTGCTTTTGATATCATTCTGCATTAATTTCCTTGTTGTATCAGGTGTGCTTAAGACAATAGTTTGAAAACGAGAGATGACTGGCTCCACCAATGAACCACATCTACCCATGTTGGGATCAGGTCACAGAAAAACTGACATGGAGGGGAAAAAAACACACCATCATTTTGTGCAAGGGTATCATTATTTAATAGAAAGCATTAAAGGTGCGACTGAAACAAAATACCTGTAGCAATAACTTTTATAGTTTACTAGTTAGGCCTTCTATATGATGGGGAGTCGTTGTTAGGTATTAAAATGATAATGAAAAAGATATGTTGAGTGGAACTCTCAGTCATACTAACCCAGCTTCATGATGAGGTTAATGTTTCCCAGACTTGAGTCAATGCCTGCAACGAGAGCGGCTTCAGACTGCGATAAATGTCATGAAGCCCAATCTGCTTGTTTGATGATACTTAAATTTTGACAGACTCCACTAGTGCTTTGCTGACACTTGACTTAATCTGATTCACCCTGCTACAGCCTCCATCAGACAGTATTTCTA
This sequence comes from Thalassoma bifasciatum, assembly GCA_008086565.1. Classification (NCBI taxonomy): domain Eukaryota; kingdom Metazoa; phylum Chordata; class Actinopteri; order Labriformes; family Labridae; genus Thalassoma; species Thalassoma bifasciatum. The sequence continues at coordinate 186,269 of RPOG01000867.1, read as the reverse complement.
ACCTTTCCTGGTCCGACACAGCGAAGTGTGTCCTTTGCCAGCAACAACCCTCTTCAGATTCACAAAATCTCACACATTGGCAGTCTGCGGTATGTGGAGTGTTGAAGTGTAAGCATGTTTTAAAAACATGCTTACACTTTTATTTTTTCAATTTTTTTTTAGGGTTTTCATGCCTTTAATGGGATAGAGGAGGACAGTGGTAGGGCTGAACGATTTTAGGAAAAGATCTAATTGCGATTTTTCTGGCAGATATTGCAATTTCAATTCAATTCATGATTTTCTTCAAATCAAGCTTCAGTGAAGTTTTTACAATGTACAGAAACATTTACGAACTTGACAGAAAATTACATCAAACCATCGAAATTTTTTACTCTGTGAGGATGAAAATGAAGGTAAGACTTGTTTCTAACTTTTTGATAAAAGGTCAATATTTTAAGACAAAAAGTGGAAATTTTAGAAGTAAAGACAAAATTCTGAGAAAAAATTTCAATTTTTTTTAGATAAGAGTCCAGGTTTTAAGAATTCAATTTAACATTATGTGAAAAAGTCTAAACTTTCACATTTAAAGTCAAAATTTTGAGAGAAAGACAAAAGTTAAAGATAAAAAGTCAATTTTTTCAGATAAAACACCACCATTTTGAAATAAAGGCAATATTTGAAATAAAAAGTAGAAATTCTGAAATAAAAAGTCAAAACAACAACAGTCACAACAACAGTATTGAATAAAAGGCTAAATTTTGAGAAAAGTAAAGATTAGAGATGAGTAATCGAATTTTTGACCCTAAAATACAATTCTTTTATGTCTATCCTGGACTTTTTAATCATATTTTTAGTTATAATGACTGAAAAACAAGAAGAGCTGTCTTTGACTCTTAACTTTTAAAAATAATGTCGTGCAAAATATCCATAATTTTGTTAAGTGAAAAAGATCAAATACAAAACAATCTTAAAAAGACTGAGTTAAAAAAAAATATATAATAAAAAAAAATTGCAGCTTTGGGAATCACATGATCATGATGTCTGCAATTGCGATTTCGATCGGAAAACGATAAATTGTTCAGCCCTAGACAGTGGATAGAGAAGAGAGGGAACACGAGTGGGGAGTGACATGGGAAAGTGGCCACAGGCTGGACTTGAACCCAGGCTGCCTGCATGAGGGTGAACCTCATGGAGTGTTGCCTAAACCACTAAGCCATCTGCACTCCTACAGTTCCTCATTTTTTTAAAACATAAATTATTCAGTAATTTTCTCCAAAAAGTTGTTGAACAGCATTACGTTAGAGATTATGAAAATTTGGGTTGGGACTTGGCCCTTCAAGAACGTATTGATAAGATATCTGCACATTTATGTAGAATATGAAGATGTGGGCCTGAGTTTTGGATTCAAATGTTTGTGGGTTTCTATCTGAAATTCTTGTATCATTGACTGAGCTGGACTTGGTTAGATGAAGGAAAACTGTCTTCATGTGTCATCACTAAAACTCTTGAAGCCATGGACCACGTGAGCTTTTTATTGGTCCTTGGAGGCAAACTGGAAACTGGAAACAGCCAATGAGGAATCTTAGTCTGAAGATCCTGTTCTCCTTTTGTGGGGCCAGACAAATTGTGGCAAAATAGGTGCATTGACTGGTGAACTGAACAATTCCTGATTCACCACTGCTGGGTATGCTAAAGGTTGATTTGAGTGACAGAAAAACATCACTTGGGACTCATCAGATAACATTCAAAGAACTTGAATTTGTTCTTGAAATGTGCAACTCAATTGTAGTCCTCTTTCAACCCTGTGGACAAATCTCTTATCAATTCAGAATATTTCAGGATTTGGATTTGGATTTGATTTTTGGTTTTGAGTTTTATTACTAACAAATGACTATTAGTTGAGGAGAGAAAAAGAATGTGACTGAAATGGCTGAGATCAAATCCCTGAACCCACTGGCTCTCATTTTCTGACAAATTGGCTTTTTATTGTTAATCAGGCAGAAATGAAAGAAACAGAAAAATCCAGTTGGTTTGTAAAAAATGAATAAAAGAAGGAGAGGAAGTCTTGGCCCAGATCTTTAATATTTGTTAACCCAATTTTCTTTTGGATTTATCCAAACCCTCAAAATGTGCTCAATAACTATAAATATTCTAAGAAAATGTGTTTCTTATTCTCATTTAGAACTCACAAATCTACATGTGATGGGATATGGAATTGTTTTTAAGCAGTAACTGGCTAGAGAAAGCTTGCGGGTCGTCTTGTGTAACCCCTTGGCATTGCCACCCTCCTTCCAACTTAGAGGAACTAACATCCCAGAATGAGTCAGCTGTATCTGGTTTGAAAAACCACGAAGAACCACTTCTTGATAATCTGATACATTTGATCTTTGTGTGTTTGACTGAGTTTGTGTTGCTGTTTTTGAGTAAGCCCAGTTAAAGCCTCTGCATCAAACAGTTATTGTAGCCCACACTGTAGCTCTGTGTAGCTCTCATCCTTTGCAGAGGCCTAAAAAAATGATCTTCTTTTTAACACTACTTTTCTTTGTTCAAGATAACTTTTTACGATGACTTCATGTCAACGTGACCCAGTGCAACGCATTTATCATCAGTTATGTAGCGCTGTTGTTTGAAACTGATGCTCAGCAGATGATAACCAGTTCCTTCTTGAGTTGCCTCAGAAGAACTTTTTTGTTATATCTGGGTTAAAAGTGTCTTCTCAGTGCTTGAAACTTCTCTGTCATTCATGCAAACTGTTGTTTCATTCAGAACCAGCTGAGCTCTGATACAATCTGAAATTACACACCGGTGCGGTTCAGAAGTGCTGACTAACAGGCTTTTTACATTCACTCTGATTGACAGGGCTGACAACCAAAGTTTTACTTTGATGCTGAAAATGCCAGCTACACGGCAGGAACAAGCTCCAGTTTAACAGCAACAAGAAAAGAGGAGATGAAAATAGACTCGAAGCTGCATGAAAACGATAACAGAGCCCGAACAGACTTCTCTCTCATGTGTAGTCAGAGTATCAGAGTGTAAAATGGACCCTTTTCAGGCCTGACTCATGCTAATGTGTTAATATAAAATATCCCCACTCTGCACCACTCAAATGGCATGAATCTGCATTTTTATGTCATTTGCTGCAAGACTGATAAGCCATCAGTGCGAATGTGGCAGGCTAAAGAGAAATATCCGCTCTTAGCTCTTATTTACATCAGCCTCATTCGTCTCCACTCTCATTTTAAGCTGAGTTTGACATTGAAACGGGAGTGTATTAAACAGAGAAAGGAGACTTGGGTGTGTATCGCTCTTAGCAGCGGATCACAGATGATGAATGGCATGGCGGTTTAATGATCTTGTAGTGGGAAGGCAAGTGCTGAAGCAGGCACATTACATGGTAACTGCAGGGAGATGGAGATAGACTTTAGTAAGAAGCCTTGCAGCAGTCTTGAGAAACCCACCTCAATTAAAAGAATGATGTGTGAAAAGAAAGGGGACTGATGAAGGAGATGTAATGCTTTTGAGATCACCTCTACACCCACATGAAAACCTCCCCAAATCATCCCTCATGACTACATCCTCCTTTCAACATGTGCTAGGAGCAGAATTCACAGACTCCCTCAGCGTCTGTAACTCTGTGACATACATGTGGGTCTGTAGATCTTTCCGGGGAATTAAGGCGACTAATTTACATTTTACTATGCTCCTTTTGTTTCTGCATGTCTTCTCTCGGCACAACGACTCCACATCACAGCTCTTATCATGTCTTCTGGGAGCATCACTCCCAATTAGAATTACATCTCCATTTGGATCTTCAACTTGGCTGTTGGTAGCTTTAAAAAGCACAGGAACACATTTCATTGACCTAGTTGCTTCTGGTTTTGTGTATCTTTTAGTATTCTTAGGTATGAAAGCCTGAAGACCAGAGGAAGCCTTAATCTGCCCGTTGTGTATCTCTTGCACATTACAACATGATTACGAGAGTAAATCCTCTCTGCACCCCTGAGGAGATTCAGCTTTAGGATTCTTTTGTATTGTTTTATGTGTTACTTTCTAAATGAGATCAGTGTTTGGATATACTTTTGTTAAGGCAACACGCTGTGCACAAATCAGTGTGTGTAATTGCTCTTGGTGGTGTATGTATGCATGCGTGTCTCGGGGGAAGATTTGGCCGCAGCCCCAGCAAAAGTTGCTGACACAAAGGGAAGAAAACCGCTTCTTTTTCTTTTGCAACAATCATCATGGCATCAATTGTACCATCAAAGCAGTGGTGGGTTAGCACTTGGGGTTAGCCGCAGGTGAAGTGTTCAGACCTGGCATGGATCATGGGGTTTGGGAGGGGTACAGAGTTCACTTTAGGTCAGAAACTCCATATGGACAATTAAAGAGTAAGTGCTGAAGGATATGAAATCCTGAATCTGTCAGGAAACAAACAGCTAGAGGCTTCATGGAAAATCACTGATCCCTGTGTATATGATGCAGTCTCATTTTTGTGCGTCATGGAACTAAAGAAGGACATTTTTACTGCTGTGTAAATGAAGGTAGGTTAAATGTGGACTGCCACCCATGGGACAAGGTTTAATCGGGCGGTAGTCCTATTTTTCGTGGAGCTTTGGAGGCTGAATTTTGCATAAATGTAACATGAAACAGTGAATACTTCTGGGGATATTGAGGGAGAAGTGGGGTTTTTTTTTAGTCAATTGGGTCAAGATTTTGCACAGTCTTACCTGAAACTGTCAACTTGTTCATGTATGTGAAAGGGAAATAATGAACTGCTAAATCACAAGGTTAAGTTTATTGTGGAAGACTAGGATCCTGTTTGTTGGTTTTGGTCTTATTGTTTTTTGAAAACAGTACAATCTTTATCTTATGCAGCTTTGAGAAGTTTGGGTTAAAACTTCTGCAAAAAGAAATTCTTTGAAGTGTGCTGAGCAGAGTTGATAGAGATAGAGAGACAAGACAGCATGGGAGCCAAAATAACCCAGTTTTAAATTAATCTCCTATCAGCCATTGGATAAGAAAAAAGGTTGATGGCGATATGTGTCAAAATGCCCAATATTGGCATCGACAATCAGCCCAGGCCGACAATCGGTCTGTCCCAACTTGAGACAAACATCCACCCTTCTTTCGTGTCTTCCAACCTTCATCCCTTTTTCAATCCTGTTTTTCCACTCTTCCAAACTTTATTCCCTACTATTATTCTTTTTTCTCTATTTACCCCCTTTTCTAAGTCTCTAGTAGCTGTCATTGGACGAGAGGTTGGGTTTAAACCAAGGAGAGGTCACCAGCCTATCACAGGGCAGAGACACACTCAATTCAAAGTCATCAATCCACCTGGTGAACTTGTTTTTTTGACTGTGGGAGGAAGCTGCTGTACCAGATGGACAGGGAGGACTTGCAAACTCCAGGCTGGTGATCTGCTTCCTACAACCCTGTAGGCACATACAGGTGATAGATGTCTGATTGGTGCTTTGGCTGCGCATGTCCTCCAAAATTTATTTGATGCAGACCCAAGACACAGTATGGATATGAAGTGACGGTGCAGTAAATATGTAGATGGGAAATGAGTCACCACAGCAGCAGTGACAACATTGAAAGATATTCTTGAAGACAGGCTGACAGACCAAATGTGCAGTAATCCTCTCCTGTATTATATGCATTTGCCACTGCTCAGACAGAAACATGCATTTCATAGTTGATGGTGAGACTTGTATTTAAGTTTGTAAGCTGCTATAATAAACAGAAACATGTCTTAGACTGTTTTGTCTAAGTATGGAGGAAAATGGGAAAAAAAACTGAGTGCAGTTGGTGCTGAGGGTGTGTGCCACTGAATTCCAGAGTCAATATCATGAAGTCTTTCAGGCCAACTTCCTTCATTGCTCCAATGTGCTGTCCTGACACTTTTCTATCAAAGCTAGCATTTTTACTTGAGCTGTTGCAGCTCTTTTGTTGGGTTGGAGCATGCAGGTCACACTCCACAACCCTGTCACTGGCTCTCTCTCCTTTATGTCACCAGCCATAATTTTATGGCTCATATATATACATTGGTTATAAATAGTTTTTAACAGCAGTCATGGGGGGCTGCTCTGCTCCTCATCATAAGATCTTTATTTATAGACATCAACAACTGCACATGGACATATTCTGGTGTCATTATCATTGGAACAAGTTTTACTCTTGTATGTATCCATAGCTATAAATAGCTACTTGAGAACTGTGGCTGTGAGAAAATGCTAAAAACACACAAAAACCAGTTTCTTCGAGTCACTCATGAATGCAGAATGAGGTCTAGTTTGTTTACCATTCCCCCTCTCATTTCCGTATTGGTGCTGCTAATCTCCTGTGGGCCTGCGTGACACTGCAAACCCATTAATCACGGACTGATAAACACTGAAATATCATACAGCAAAACATCTCCTACAATTATGGATTCAGCGTTAATTATTTTCTCCAATGCTGCCACTGTAAAGAGTTACTTACTGTAGTTCAGGTCTGTTGCTGTATTTGAGACTTGATAGAACAGATGAGCTATGCTAGCTGCCCCCAAGGTTTGTTGGAGCTGGCATGCATTTCTTGTCACTGTCTTGTAGAACAGTGTTCACTGATTCTAATGTAAAACTTAAACAGAGTGAAAAAGGTTGTAATTGTGTGCATAACTCACACCTCCACTTTCTGAGCAAAATATGGTCCACTGTGACATGGAAATCTGTTAAGAATAATCAGTCAGGAAAAAAAATAATTGAAACACTATTTCATAGTAGTTGTTTCAACTTAATGAGCACACTAGAGAATTTTTAAGCCAGATATTGGGCCTGATTTGCCTCCTCCAATTAGGGATGTGATCTGGTTCAGGGCTTGTCTTAACCGATTATTCTTATTGTTAAACATATTGAATTTTCATGATTTCTGGTTGGAATGCTTCCAATAGAATGTCACAAGGAGCAAGCTGGGACTGACACAGGATGTTACAGCTCGCAAGCATGGCATGGGAAGATAAACAAAAGTGTCCCCACAGCCAAGTGTAACACCGCAGAAAAATACAAGCTTGTAGCGTTATTTTAATTTTTTCTCCTCGTTTTCACCTTTTTGTTTCTGCATGACTGAACATCGATGAAGTGTATCACCTTCTGTATTTAGTTATCCTCTAAGGTTTAGTTTGATTGCAGGTTTTTGTGAGATGCCAGGTCTATGAAATCATGACCATAAACCTGGTCCAGTGTGTAGTCAACTGTTGATTTTGAATTGCTTTGAGCCTGATCTGTAGATTAAAGTGTTAATCAGTCTGAACTGTCTCAAAGTCTTCAAGTGTGTGGCAAATCTCAAGGGCCCAATTTAGTTTGCGACCAAATGCTTAGCTAGTGATACACGCATTTTGAAAAAGCACAAAAATCTAAGTATAAATATGAAAACTTGATACTCCATATTGTATGGAGGATGTGTCAGGGTCTTGCTTCCATAACCACCTGTTCATTTTCTATTCTTTTCTATTCTATTCTATTCATGCTCACTATTTTAGTTTCTGTAGATGATTCCTCAATTATAACTCCCTCTAAAGATAATGAACTAATTATGAGCTGTTTAGTTTCCTAATATGCCCTGGATTGCCTGTAAAGCACCACATAAAGACTGCACATTAACTTAAGACAGTGGAGGGAGGACAAAAAGAGGGGATGCTGCGGTCGATGTAGAGGAAGTCTCTGCCAAGTGAGCACAAGCCAGAACTCTAAAATCTGTCTCCTGATAAGTGCCTGTGGTCAGGGAGTCGATAAAGAATGGACAGACTTCTTGCACTGATAAGCTTCATTCATGACTATACTCACTCCACTTCTTTTTTCTTTAACTGTGTCCAATTTTGTCAACAATATTAGCAGCATGAATCATTTTGTTATTAAAATGTCAAGCATGAGAAAAAAAAGCTCATTACACACCCTCAAAGCTTAAAGTGCTGAACCCAAACTTCACTCATCTAAACCACTTACTCCCTGTACATGTTCTCCACTCTATCAGTCCACGTCTTCTTTCTTTTTCAAGATTTTTCCATGCATGACCAAACATTAGTCCATGGATGGTTTGAGTTATTGAACGCACAGTTCAATCCATTTCCATGCCAAGCACTGGTTAGACACGGTGGCTGCAGCCTAATATTAGACAAATCAGGGATGACATTTCCTGCTTGCAACTGTGAGATATGTTCCTGACAATCAGGTGACCACTGAATCATCTCGAGCTGTGCATTGTGCAGACAGCGCAAACGCAAAGATGTAAGAATAAAGCAGCAGCAAGCAGAGCAGGGTTTGCTGTTGCTTTCGGTTTTCATGTCGTTGCGCTCGTCCTTGCAGGCCTCTGTGGTTCTGTCGTCAGTGGTTTTTGGAAATCACTCACTCGTTGCCTCTTAGTGCTGCGTGCTGTTATTTTTTTTTTTTTTGGTGCTGTTGAGGTCCGTGGTTGAGTGAGATGCTTTCCATTACTGAAGTCTGTCACCACACACAACAGAATGTGATGCCAGGCAGATCTTTCTTCTTTTCTCAAATGCACACAAGTATGAAGCAGTAAGAGCCAAGTAAGCATCAGAAGAGAACAGTATGGATGAAAAAAGGGATTCTATTTCTTGTTTGTCTGTTACCGTTACGAACTAAAAGCATGATTATATTTGACATCAGGTACACAGGATAGAGACCACTTAATGCTAATAGCTTTCCTGCTCTCAGGCTACAGTGAGCTATCCTTTAGCTTTCACAGTACCACAAACTTCAGGTTGTTATCAAAAAGTCAAGGCAGGGAGCCATGACTCTTTGAATTTTAAATAACTTGTACTGTGTCATGTGAAAAAGCTGAGGCTAAATCTGGATTTTTATTGCATAAACAAGTTGCATTTTTCTTTAGGTATAAAAAAGTGACTTTCTACTGCAACTTTTTTACTTGCTTAGGATTATGGTCATTTTTTTTTACATGCATGTCTCTGCAGAGTGTCTGATACTGCCCACTATGAATCTTTGTAGACCTCTAACTCATCTGTCCACTTTGGCGACTCTGTAGGCTCACACACTCGTACACTTTTATTTATAAGGCAATTCTTGGGCTGCTTCCCCTCAATTTAAGGGTCTTTTTCATGCAGAAGAGTACCGTACAGTACCCTTTGTGTTCTTTGGGACTAAAATTCGGAAAAGGGCTTTTCAATACTCTGCACCCTCAGTACGGATAATCATTTGCAGAATGACTTATAGTTCAAGGAGCTGGTTTTCTTAAACGTTTTTACATCTAGAATTTAAGACAAGGAGCAGATTCTGTTGAATGCTGATATTTTAGCTTGGCTGTTTGATCAAGTGATTTACAGATTGACTCATATTTGGTTCTATTTTAATCCATAATATTGTGTTTTGTTAACTGTACCTTGTCACTCTTTGTATTTCATGTCTGCAAGTTTAAATTTTTGCTGCAGCCCATTTTAGCCAGGTCTCCCTTGAAAAAGAGGTTCATAATCTCAGTGGGACTAACCTGGTTAAATAAAGGTTGAATTAATAAAGCAAATAGTTTCCCGCTCCATTTAGTTTACTACAGTACACCTTCAGTGATCATAGAGGAGGACAGATGGTTGTTGCACAAGTATAAAACTGTAGAAGATCTCATTCCAGGAGAGGTCAAGAAGCCACTGGATTTATGCAAAGTGTCCAAAGGCATCTGTACAAGTCTCAGCTGAGCTTCCACTAAATCTGTGACTGATCCGTCTGATCCTTCACTGGTCAACTGACTGGCTGCACAGTCACATGACCTTGGATTTCCTGCACTTATTACCTGGATGTTGAGCCTCTCTCTCTGCTTCATGTTTTCTTCATTGGTCTGTGAAGAGGTCAAACCTGTTGACTCCAGGTTTGCTGCACTTATCATGGCGGCCTGTTGTTGGACTTAAATGAAATACAATCTGGCGTTTGCACAGTGTTTGATTCTGACAGCGAACCAGATGTTTTCAAGCTAAACGTTGCCTGATTCCCCGTCTCACGACTCTGTGTAAATTGGTGTGTCATTGCTCCAACCAGCCAGAAAGATAGGAGGAATCGAGGAAGAGCGAGAGGAATTTAACACTCACAGAAATTGAAACCTATCACATTCAGTGCCACTGCAGACCAGAGATGGACGAGACCGGGATCTGGTGGATTTGGCTATTTCTTCTTATTAAGTTCAGCTTGTGAAATAGTTTGTTTGATGTGATTAAACTCAGAATTTTATTCTCTTTTCTTTTTATGGGAATGAAATCTGAGCAGGCCTATGACAGCAACTGTTGATGCCAAATTGAAGACGATGTGTAAGAGTTAGTCTCTCAAAGTTCTTAAAAAAGGGAAAATGTGTCTGATCTGATATGAAGAATTTGCCTTCCTTACTGTAATGAAAGTCAACTATGACTTTGCAAAAAGCTAAAGCTAAACTAGTATTCATCTGCGTGAAGCTGTAGTAGCTTACTTTTCTGTATCGAGGCTTGGGCAAAGGTGTAAAACATCTAACCCATTGTTTCCTTGTTTTTCCTCCTCTCTACTAATCATTACTACATACATTTTTAGTCCACTAACACTGATCAATGATGTTTCAGTTTTTAAATCTTCTGCTTTGTTTCTAACACGATTTTCTCTATTTCTTCCTCTGTCTTAAAGCAAGCTTGATAAGATATTTATCATTATTGATTTGGATGTGTTGCCAGGAGCTTCAGGCATTCTGGTATATGATGGAGGTAGTGTGCACTGGGTGAAGTTTGCAGGTCAAGCTTTAGTCCTGAACAACACAAAGATTTTGATCAGTGACCCTGCAGACCATGTCAGGGACGATGGTTTTCCTCTAACCTCTGATTGATCGCAGCAGGAGAACAACAGGGAATCAGCACTTCTTTGATGCATAATGTATTAAAGTCAGAGTGACTGTCATTCAGGTTAGCAGTAGCCTACTTGTCCACCTTTCATGTATGTTTTAATATTTAATTAATGGCATTTAACGAAGGCTCTCAGCTGCTGGGAGAGCAAGCTGGTGAGGTTTCAGTTAATTAATTAGATTCTTCATGGATACAAGCAGCTGCAGCTATCAGATACGTGACCTTCAGTTAGAAGACAATGTCTGAACCCTTTATAGAGCTCGTTCAGTGGGGAATTTGAACAAGTGATCCTCAAAGCAAAGGGCCATTTCTGTAATTAGAACATGTTTCTGGAGAAGTCTTAAGGGTCATTCCCTGCAGATGATAAAATGGTAAAAGTGCCCATGGTGTTGGAGTGGTTGGTTTCATTGAGCGTCTGTTCACTTAGAATAAATGGAGATGATTTCAAGTTTGCAGAGTCCACTGCTGTCTGCTTTATTATTTTTCAAATGAAAAACGTACTCACTCAGTAGACGATTTATATTTTATACCAGCTGAGATTCAGGCATGTTAAATTGTCAAAACTTAAAGTAGCTGTGAGGACTTTCTGGAAAAACTAGCTCAGTCCTCACTGTCCCTTTAAATGTAAAAGTGAGATTTTAGCCTTTTGGCCTTAACTCTCTGCGATGGAGAGTATCAGTGATGTCACAGTTGTTGGGGATGAAGGGGAGAAAAGTGGGGTTGACTTATAGTTGAGCCCCAATGGAGAAAAGGTAACATGAGCAGAAGAAATGGACACTTTTCTCATCTTGGTCAGGTCTTCCTTGACAAAGAGGTTTTTATTCTAAATGGGACCAACCTGGTTAAATAAAGGCTAAGTAAAAGAAAATAAATGCATGCAGTGAAGTTGGCAGTTCCAGAAACAGCACCTCATCATTAGAACCTGCATGCAATCACTTATTGGAGGCACTGACAGTATATCAGATGGTTCATATTCATTCATTTATACATTATCATACATTATCACAATCATTCCCCGCAGCAGCACCCAGCTTACGATTTTGTGTGGAAAAGTGGCAAATGATGATCGAACTGTCACTGTTTGTGAGCTCAAGAAGAGTCTGGAGCAGACAGAAATGTCCAAGTAAATGAATCCCTTTAATTTAAGCGATAAGCTGAGGTAGCGACAAGAATATTCAGTTTGATCTCCACCACTGATTGTAACCAGGCTTCTGGATACTTGTTTCTTTGCTTTGAATAGGGACTGTTTTGCTTTCTCTGAGAGGGCTGATGCAAAGAAGACATCATTGCATGCCCTCTATGGTGACTTAATTGTAAGTGGCATTTGAACAATGGAGACAGACTTTTTGAATGATCTGCAGGAGTGAATTGTAACTTAAGCAGCAGAAATCCGTTCTTTGATTGTTTTCACTGATCCACAAAAAATTAATTTTGATGATTAATGTTATTTGACTCTGGCTCCCCTAGGCTGAATAAATCCATTTTTACCCAGAATTTTTTTTTGGCTCTTGATTAGACTTTTCAATAAGGAAACAGACATTTATTTCACTTTAGAATGCAGTGCAAACCCAAACATCTGTATCAGTTTTTAGTCTTATTAAGATTTTCCATGGTTCCATTAGCCTCCGCTGTTGGCTGGACATTTGGATGACTGATTTCTTACTCTCTTTATGCATTATTTGGAAATGACTGTCCTGTACTCAAGAAGCGAATTCAGCAGTACTAATTGTCATCCGCTCATCTGCTCACGTCTTTGGACATCTTTGCTGGGTAACCAACACCCTCAGCTGGCACAGGCGCCTAGTGAGGCCATTTGTTCTGACCCCAGGTCAGCAGCCATGCTTGCCTGACCACAGTGTGTGCTGGCATGTTTGTCTGAGCACCATATGTGACAGGATGTCTGCAGTAATGGCCTCAGACCTCTCATCAGCACTCTATGAGCACGGTTTATGAGGCAGCCTCTACTTTGACTTGCAGAGAGGCTGGTTGGCATCAAAGTTTGGAGGGATGAAGGCAGGATGTCTTCTTAGTGTATACTCAGGACACACTGTTTTTATTCTGTGCTGGAAAATTTGAACAGCCAGTCAAACCAAAAGTCTCTGGATCTGTTTAGTCTAAATGGCAACTTTAAGCTCACTTTTCCAAGTCTTATTTCCTCTTGTGGCATTGTTATAGGGTCATACAGGTGTTTTTCCTGCCTCAGAGTCTTGAGCACTTTGTTTTAAATGCTTTAAACCTTCAGAGAGCATGTGCAGTATTTGTTTTCTTTTCTTTTCAAGGGGTCATTGGTGTGTTAAACCTGAATGATTACGCATGTGATCTCTTTCCCCTTTTAACTGCGTCAAACCTGTAGGAAACTTCATAAAGCCTGTGCAGGTAATGTGCACTCATTTTCCACTGAAACGTGAGTAATGATGACATTATCACCTGCCAGCTGCAGTAACGGTGCTGTGGCTCACGCTGCAGTTTTCACAGCTCTTTGTACCGTTAAATGGTTGAACTTTTCCCCTTCTTTTATAGGGCTGGAAACAGCTGCCACATCAAGTGTATATTTTTCCTGTCAATTTGTGAGTTGTTGGTGTTAAAATTGGCCAACAAGGCTTTAAAACACATCAGAAACATATGCTTTGAAGTAACATATTTGTGGGACTTTGAAACGAGAAACCTGGGACCAACAAAACACGTTTAAGGTTCAAAGTCAAGTTTGTTAGGTGTGCCTGAAAAGCCCAGGTGGGCAGCTGCTGCTATGTATCAATGTACAGTAGGAGATCAGATCAGATTTGTCCTGATTATTACAACCACTAAAAATCAGTTAAGCTACAACAGAGTTTTCCGACAGTTTATCTTTACAGTTAAATAGAGTATAACAATTAAGATTCAAAGACACCAGTCAACATTTTAAACTAACAGTGTTTGCGTTCAGGACTGTTGAATCAGAGAGTGAAATGTCTCTTCCAAATACTCTCCAATTATCTTCCATTCCTCCTATTGGACAGAAAAATGCAGTCATGGCACAGTGTGTTGCTTTGGATAAAGATATCCTCCATATGGTACATCAGAGCTGTATGTGGCCAGCCTGTGATGATTGGTCTCGCTGCAGGACTTGTTTTTTTCCGCAGCTCATTAAATTAAGACAGAAGAGTAAAAGTCCACATGGTGAAGCGTTATCATCACCCCCTCCCTGGATGAATCATCTGTCTTTGTGCTCCAATCTGCCTTTTTATTCTCAACATTAACTGTGGCATTAAAATCCACGTGTTCTGCCACAGCTTTCTCTCTGAAGTCGATTTTCACACCTGGTAGAGAGAAAAGTGCGTGGATATACTGAGTCATGAGCTGACCAAAAAAAAAATTGTCTGTGTTTTTTTTTTTTTTGGTTTGAGAGTGAAGGAGAGCTTGGTGCTTCATAGCCTGAAGGTAAGCTTTTTGTAAGTCTGAATGTTGCTATGAAACACAATGATGTAATCTCTACCAGTGAGTAATTTGCAGAGACTGACTTCATCTCTCTTGGTTTGGATTGGTTTGTGAGGTTCTTTCTCTGCACAGAGCTACTGGTTGAGTCCAAGTGTAATTTTAGAGAAATGTGAGGTGCACTGAACACCCAGAATGGTTTGCATATTCAATATTTGTAGATATTTTTGATATTTTTTGCTTTTTAAAGATTTCATATGGTTACGAATGTCAGTACATACTGTGCACCATATACAGCCACCCGTAAGAAATGATGAAGAAGGATCACCTTCCCTTTTTTTTGACCCCAGAGCTGTTCGTATCTTTCTGCCAGTGTCTTTAAAGATTTATATTAGATTCCAAACTCCTACAGCAAATTTGAGATACCAGGAGATAATGCTGATTTACAGAACAAGATAACAAAAATAGTATATCTGTGTTTCACGTAAATGAAGAACCTCTACATTTTTGCATCGGGTGGCAACAGACTCATGAAGGCCTAAGGCAGCTCTAGAAATACTCCTGACAAAAAAGAGACAGAAAAGGGTTTTGGCACCTACTGAGAGTTGTGGTATGGCAAGAAGTCCTGGTACACTAAGGGGTTACATTTAAAAGTCCTGGTACTGTGCTGTGGAGCATTAAGCACCGGGGTACACCTGGTATTATAACAGCACTGCACTGCATATGCACCTCTAACCCTTGTGATTTCTGACTAAGTGGCTGTTCACATGGGCTTTGACTTCACACTGGATCCTTGTGAGTGATCTAAACTGCATCTTTGTGCAACACCAGTTTGTAATTGTGACCCAAGTAAAGCACAGTGTCAGTTTTCTTGAGGGAAAGCAGAGCTTAATAATTTATAATAATGAGATTTATTCCTTTAATTATCAATGTATTATAACATATGGACAAAGCTGGAGTATTTTATTAGGAGTTGTACTAATATGGAAAAGCTGCTGTGTTATTATGGATTGATTTCTTCAGAGCAATAATAAATCATAATAAATTATTACTCCTGTAAATTTTTCAAATATAATTATGACTCTCATTATCACTGTAATGCTCATTGATCAGCCTGAGTGCTCCCTCCTTAAAAAACAAGAAAACCTTCGCTGAGTGAGCAGTGAAGTGCAGTACAGTTCAGTCTGGCTCTATCTCAGTCTGCAGACTGCGGTGCGTCAGTACACATGATGGCATCAGAGCAGCAGAGCTTTCTACACGTCGTCATGCTTCAGACATGTCATGGGATTATGAGTAATGTGAATCACTTAGCAATGATAGCCTGTACAAGGGCTGCTGCAGCCAGTATTGATACCCCTGTAATTGCCTTAAGAGTGATCTGCATAACAAAAAAATGAGAATGGATACATTTTTCATTCATACATGCCATTATACACTATTATGATTACAATAATTACCATATACCATCAACATATATGAATATATATTCTTGACAGTGTTTAGTTTTGAAGTGTGGACATGTGATTTCCTCCAGTGATCTATTGGGATTTGTATGTTAACAAGTATGCAAGCCATGCCGCTGTTTGAATAATTAATAATAATAATAATAATAATGCATTTTATTTAAAAGCGCCTTTCAGGACACTCAAGGACGCTGAACAAGATTAAAAACAATTAGGATCTATGTAGAATGAAACCTTAAGTAAAATGAATCCTGAATTTAAATTTTTTCCTGATAAAGGTACATTTCTGGCTTAAAGTAAATGAAGCTGCTCTCATTTTTGTGCCTTTTTGAAACCACTGATTACAGATGGTGCACAGAATTTGAGTATTGTAGTATTATGTGTACGTATTTTGCTTTATCTCATAGTTGCATGGATGTATCACTAGACAGTGAAAGCTTTAAATCTGAGCTATGCTTCAGTTTTGGTTAAATGAGAGCTGAATCATTTCCCTCTTATTTCAAGGGCTGTGTTAATTACTTGATTCTGATTGGTCGAAACCCTATCACAAGGGTAATTAGTTTGACACAGCAAGAGAGACGCCAGGGACAAGCAGATCACACAAGACGTGAAACCAATCTGCAGGAAAGAGACCGGCACATTTGTAAAGTTTCTAGTGGAAAAAAGAAACCAGAAATTAGTGTGGGAGGTGAAAAAGGAAACAACAAAACCTCAACATGGTAGAAACAAGATTTCAACAGGATGCTGCAGATATTTTTTTTGTATCTGTTATGAATGACAACAAAAATTTGTCTTGTTTTTTTGTTGATATAGTAGAAACACCTGATGTTGATTTAACCTTACGCAAATGTCCCCTTGTTGTAGATTACGATTCCTGTCCATACATTACAGTTGGTATTGATGTAAAAAGTACAATGTCAAGTCTGTTGGTGAAGATGTGCAAATTGGTCATTCATCATAAATTCTGACAGACTTTCCTTCTTTTCTGGTGCTGTATTTTTCTTTTGACCATCACAGGTGACTATTTATAGCCTTCTTTCCATCAAAACTCACTCCGTTATTTTAAATCTTTCCTCATCAGCACCAATTTTGTAAGCAGTAGAGTGAGTTGCCCCTTTATAAAGACCAATTTTATTTACCCAACATCTTAGCCGATCCTGAAGTGTGACTCGTTGAGTGTTTACCATCAGTTCGATTGTTTGTTTGCTGTAGCCGTCCTTCCCAAGGACATTTTCAGTCCTTTGTTGACTTTCCATTAAACATATTAGTCATATCCACCACCATGAAGGTGCTGTAATGGATTTCTCAGCACTCCTTTCATGAGATTGCACGACACCACAGGAGCCTGAACACTGAAATCAAATCTACCAAACAGGGTGAAACATTAAGTTCTACATTGAGAAAAAGAAAACAACATGGGGCTGTAATGTCTTATGCTTGTGTTTCAGTTTTAGGTTTCAAAGAGTCATAGACAAGTATTTTTATTGATCTCTCCTCTCTTGGGTTTCATATGACATATATTTTAAGACATCTTACATTTATGAGAAACAATGTCCATGATCAGGGCTGTATGAGTGACATTGTAGGTAGCATGGTTGAGTCTGAAATGCTTGGAAGTCTCTGATTATGGACATTCATTCTGACTTTATGCAGCTCGAACCACAAACCTAAAAAACTGAATGTTTTCATGTGTTCTTCATTTTGAAAGTTTATTTGTTTTTTTGAAAAGCTGTTACTGTTTCCCTCTCATTTTAGATTGTGACATAAAAAAATATTGAGAGACCCACCCATGGGTTAGGACCCAGACTTTGGGAATGATTGATCTGAGATCAGCCGTATGGCACCATTGATGGTAAAAATAGCTCTGTACATACAGAACATAGACATACACATACAGAACTCCTGAAAATGTAAAAGCTGTCACATTAACCTGGGATCACAGGACATCAGTGAGTCAATCAATATTATCCTCAAGAAGTGCACAACATATAAACAGATTGGACATTTAGCATGTTTTAACTCCTGTATTTTATTGTTAATGCATTTTATTCTTCTTAAAAAAGAGATGAAAAGAAAGAAATGAAAATCCAACACCGTTTTCAGCCAATGAATACTCCAAAACTGTGCTCTACCTCTAGGTCATGTTTTCAGACCACGCTGGTGAAGCAGAGCAGCATTTATTTGAATAATAAATGCAAACCTCAGGAGCATGTATTTGAATCAGAAATGAAGGCACTTTAATGAATTGCTATATTTTGTTAGTGTGGGCTCCCAAACAGTTTTTAAATTCAAAATAGTTTAATTTTTGTGAGATCAGAAATGTGATTAATCCAGTTAAAAAACATCTTTTACAGCCTCAATAATCACAAATTATGAATTTCCCCACATTAGGCTTTTGCTCAGTTTGATGCAAAAACTCTCTGCTCCTCACTTTCGTTGGTCTGCTGTTTCACAGTCATCATCGTTCTCACGCTCCCTTTACATTCTCAGGAAAGGTTAAGAGAAATTTTTGATGCCCTGATTAAAAATGATCTTCAGCTTGTTAACAAGCTGCATAAATTGTGAACCGAGCCTTTGCCTGAGTCTCTGTTGCTATGGTTACTCATTTTAGATACAGACTGTTCACTGTTCTCACTAGCTCAGCATCAGACACTTTAAAAAACTGACTCCATAGATGTCTATTCAAGGACAGCCAAACTAATAGACATGCTGTAGCCAGTCAGTGTCAAGTGTTTACTAATGTGATGAGAAATCCTGTTCTCATCGGCCAATCGGGATCAGCTTTTGGGCCACCATCTCTTCTCCACTGGATATTCAGATCTGCTTTATGTCTGTTGGAGGTCAGGGTGACACTACATACATGACTACAGACACTTACCAGGCTCTAGCTGCCAGTCTGCAAAAAACCCACAGGCTCCCCACTAACACCAGCCTGCTGTGTGTATGTGCGCATGCCTCCTCTGTGATTGTTGGACTCAGCATGTGTGTAAAATACGAGCTTACAAGCAGGTGCATGTCAAGAAATGTGAGTTTATGTGCCAGGCGCAGGCGCAGGTGTGACCTGTCCTCCTGGAGGTATGAGAGGGCAGCTCCCTGAAGTGTGATAACTCGCTCTTGGCTGTGACTTTGACCAAGGGCGCCTCCCCTGCTGGTGAAGGAAGTTCATTCATCAAAATGCGTAGTACACACACAGACAGACAGACAGACAGGCAGGGAGACAGGCAGTGAAACAGACAGACAAGCGTGAGGCAGACTTGTCATGCCAGCGCTGAGTGGATCTGACTGTTTGTGTAGCTGACATGTACACGTTGTCTCAGAGCTAGAAGCCCCCTCTGGAGAACTGTCCTTAAAATGACACACATTTATCCGCCCAACACGAGGACAACTGACTGGGGAATTAGGCCAGACGTGCTCTCAATCGCTGGCTCGCTTATCGCTATGTTCAGATGCAAGTAGGATAATCATCATGTTCCTGAGATGCTTTTGGAGTTGTTGTTTTTTTTGTTTTCAGACCAATTTATTGTTCAGCTTCTTTTGATGTGGTTAGGAGTAGATTTTTGAAGTTGAGATTAAATCACATCTTTTCGAGAAGAAGAAAACTGCTTTTCCTTTGAAGCCATTAAATCAAGTCAGTCAAGCATGGACAGTGAGTCGAACATGGGGAAACAGAAATGTGACAGACCCCTTTCAACATCCCAACATCCTCTTTTTGGAAAGCAATTGGCTTCCTCCTGTGTCTGCGAGCCTTGGAAGACTTACAGGAAAGCAACCGATTATTAAATCCTCCGGCTGGGGCTTGGAGAACATTCTCTGATCCTGTTTCCCTCTGGAGATTGATTTGTTCAAACCAAGAGCTCCCCTCTCCATGCTAGCCAAGATTTACGGATTTCATTTTCAGGAGTAAAAATGTCTCCGGCACAGTTTTGCCCTTCATTATACACATTTCAGAGCCAATGACAGGCAGCAGGTTGCAGTAGTAAATGTCAGAGCTTGAAATTAAGCGTCACAGACCTGTGCTGTATGATGAGACCAATTAAAAAAAATGTCACACTTATACAACAAGTTACACCCTCAAATCAGAGTTTATAGCTGTATTTAAAATTGATGCAGTCTCAGAAATGTCACAAATTTGTTTTTGAAGCTAAGAGATGGAGATGGCCATTTTGAAAATTGGCAAACAGCAAATATGAGGCTGTCAGTAGACACCCAACCCGTCCTGCTATTGTATGAAAAACTTTGAGTTTTAATGTATTCATAAATGATGAGCTTTAAAATTCTCCTTAAAAAGTCTGTACTGTCCCTTTAAGCTCTTGTGAATAGTGTATTTGTAGCAATGACTCAGGCTACAACAAGTTCTGATCTGGTCTGCACAGCCTACAAGAGCAAATAAGACCACTGGCAACAAGACCGTAATTTTTCTAATTATCTATGCAGTAATCCCTGCTGCTTATTGAAATTGCATATTTGGTACAGAAAATTCAAAATGTGTTTTTTTTGTTTTTACCATCATGTTGATGAAAGAAAGCTTCCATCTTGCAGTGCTTTCAGGCATTTGAAACAATAAAGAAATGGACAATCTTGTTGCCAGTGGTGTTGCTGAAATTGATACTGTTGCTTCTTTATGACCCTCAAAAGCAATCTTTTTTACAACCAGTTAAAAATGTGTCACAGGGGCTTCAAGGGAAGATTTCTTTTGTTCCTTTGCCAGCTCTGGTCAAAGACTGGAACCAGAACTGTTAGGAACCTTCACTGAACTGGCAGCTTCCATCTTCCATCTCAAACCCTGTTTAATACCAAATCAGTCTGCTAGTGGGAAAGGGAGAAGCAGGGAAGTTTGGACAGAAAAGATTGAGGAAAGATCACCATGGTTACTGCTAATCTCTGTTGTCTTTGAGTTTCACTCCTCCCTGAACTCAGCTTCCACCCTTCTCTTCACTTTTTTGTTTTTTCTCCCCATCCTCCATGGGTGTGATGTCGCTGGCTCATCGAGCGTTGCCAATGATTTACGCCACATCACGCTGCTGCTGCTGACGGATAGCCATATTACTGCCAGACGTGTCATGCAGGATGAACAGCGATGGTGGCAGTTGCTGCATGAGGTTGGGATGTAGAGGGGGAGTTGTCTTTCAGTAGATGGGGTTGGAGGTTGTGTCTGTGGTTGGAGTTTTTGCAGCTTTTGTAAAAACAAAGGCTAAATTTAGAAACAGGAGCCCATCACCATTTCCCCAGCATGCTCCCAGCTCAGCACTGGTTGGGCTTTTTAATATCAGTGATTAGATTTGAAAACAGCTGGGGGGATGCCACACTGCAGACAGGCAGGCAGAATTAGTTGATGATGCAGTCATCAGAGCATGCTGAAGGAACCTGCTTAGATGGTGGCTCTAATCCTCTCCATGTCACAGAGAATTAGCATCATCAGGATTTCCCTGAGGATGGCTTTATTTATGTGATGAATGTGC
Organism: Thalassoma bifasciatum; assembly: GCA_008086565.1. Classification (NCBI taxonomy): domain Eukaryota; kingdom Metazoa; phylum Chordata; class Actinopteri; order Labriformes; family Labridae; genus Thalassoma; species Thalassoma bifasciatum. Next base: position 165,105 of record RPOG01000867.1, on the reverse strand, counting down.
AAAACCATCATTAAAAACTGTGCTTCATCACCTGAAATCGGAGCATGAGATATTGCATTAAAGCATGAGGTACAGGATTGGATGTTACTTTTATTTACTTAATTTAAAAACTGCAAAACAGGCTTCTGCACAGGATCACGACACGTGCTGTTATGTGAGTGTTTATCCCAGGAAAGTTGTTTAACCAAGTAACTCAGATGCAAATAAGAACTACAGAAACAGTAATAATAACAGTAATCGTCACGCCACACAGCTGCTCTCATTTTCAACTTGAAAATCACAAGATGCTTCATAATGACAGCGCAGACAGCTCCCCTGGTGGCTTTTTTGACCTTTGACCCCCTGAACACACGGCACCTATCACACACTGGATGCTCATCTACGATCAGCCCTTGAGGTCACCACTTGCAAGGTCAGAGGTTATTAATCAGATGTGTGGGGGTTAACTCCCCCCACCCCCGATGCAGGATCTCCTGCTGAGGGTGTGGCTGTGATTGCCATTGATCTGGTTCACTCATCAGGTTGCATGTGTTTATGGACATAAGGTGGTTTATTGTCTTTGCTTTTCCTGATACACTTGACAGGAGCAGTAGCAAATTTAGTTGAAGAGCAAACGATAGGAAGATATTTCTCAATGCCAAACCTGACAAAAGAATGTGTAGTGTTGTTTAAAAAACAATGGTAAATACTTTTTGCTGGCATTTATAACATGCTCCAAACAGCTTTCTTTTTGTTTGACTTGGATAGAGCTTGCCTGAAAACAACTTTATTTTCCAGAGATGGGGGCATTATTTATGAAGTGGGAATTGTTCACAGACTTAAACTCCAGCTGATGTTAGATCCTGCATTTAAACAGCTTCAAAAGCAGCTGCTAACCTTTAGCTGTACAGGAAAACCTATCTTTTTTTTTTTCAAATGCACTGATAAATTGTGTTGCTAATGATTGTTGAGTTGCACTGGAGTAAGAGCTGAAATTATGTTAGTATTCAGTATAAAGACAGATCTGTGCAGGATCATTGAGACCAAAACTGAAAATGAATTCTATAAAGGAAATGTTCCCTGATGAGTAATATGGCAGCTGTTAAAGAAAACTTCCCTGCAGGGATTAAAGTAAAGCTTTTAAAAAGTGGATTTTTACAGAACTATAACTCCAAAGACTGCTTTTAATGCAACTAGATTTGAAAAAAAAAAATCTGAAAAGAAATCACAATGCATATTTCATTCAAGTTCTGTAATCATGGTCTTAATCTGGTATCAGCTGATAGCTTGAGCCTGAATCCTGAATCAAAATGTTGTGAAAGCTTGAACAATGTCACCAGGCATTGAATGTTTACGTCATGTGTTCTGTTTCTCTGTTTGGGAATCAAATGTATGCAATGAAAAGTTATCTATACTGACTGTTAGTCAACCATCCAATTTTGTTACACCAGTGTTGTCTGAAACCATGACTTCAAAATGGGAAAAAGCTTTAAAATGTGTTATCCACAGGTTGTATGCACACTCCCCAGAATACTGCTCCAGCTTCTGTGATGCAGTTTCTTGCAGGCATCAGTCTGATAAACTGCACCTGCATGCTTCTTTAAAACTCAAAGTACTTGAGTGATATTTTAATCCTGTTGGACGGTCATTGCAGATTGTCAACAGATATTTAAAAAGTGAAAGAAAACACTGCTTAATCACAGTATTCTGAAAAGAAAATGGTACACAATGGGACAAAAGTGCATTTATTTCTGACTTAATGGATTCAAAATTACTATGGCAACATTGACAGCTTTGAAAGTGATATCCTCCAATTTCCATGATGTGTTCATTGGAAATGTTAAAATCACAATAGCAGGAAATTGAATGACACTATCTCAGAATAATGTTTTCTTTTTTTCATCTGTCATATTTCAATGCTCAAATATAATTTAATGGAAAATACTGGTGCTCAATTATGTCTAATTGGCTCATATCAGCCTGTTAATTCCAGCCTGTTTATATATCTGTCAAGCTGTACTTATTGGACTTTCAAAAGAAATCATTCTCTCCGGTTTCTCTTCAAATCTGCAGAACATCTTTTGAATCAGTAAAGTCAGAAAAAAGTGTCAGATGTACATGAGCTTCAGGCATCTGTGCATCAGGCACAAGTGTATGATCTGTGATTAAAGATCCATTAGTCTCATTTTTGGCCTTTGAGTTAAGATCCAGATTTAACAGCCTTGAGGGTCAACAGAAAACCAGATAGAAGTTTGTTCAAGGGTTCATGAAATGCAAAATAATTGTTGATGATTACGAGGAAAGCTAGAGCAACCTTCTGAGACACATTTTTATTCTGTCTGAGCGATTTTTAGCTCTTGCTGTTATGACATTTGTACATATGAATGACATCTCCTCATCTGGGACACAGTGTGAGCAGCAGCGGGATTAATTATTCGTCACTGGTTGTATATAAAATGCACCTTTGTGGACAACAGAACTACTGGTTGTCCAACAGCCTGGGCTTTTCATGTCATTAAATGCATCCTGATCTGTTGATAGTCCAATGAAGCCAAACAATCCTTTCTTGGCTTGTCCAGTCCTACATGTACTGCTGAGGCTTGGCTTTGTCCCTAATAACATTTTGGTAGCAGTCTCTTTCAGATGGCTGTGAGCGGGGCTGGAGTCTAGCCAAGATATGTCAATACAACACCGGAGCTTTCATAGATTGGTCTCATTGCGCTGGAACTCTCTGTAAAACTGTTGATTACAGTCGCTTCACAGCAGTCACATTCAAGCATGTGAGCGCAGAGGATGTAGAATACAAGGAGCTGCTGGGAGATGGGGTAAAAGCTGTCAAATAGGCTCCCTCGTTCTTGCTCTTTTCTCTGTGTGTGCATGTTTGTTTAAACAGATTATGCTGCAGCTCAGGGCGAGACAACGTGTTCCTGGATAAGCACTGATTTTTGCAAAATTACTTTACATTTTATTCATGAAGCAAGAGCTTTTACCCGCTGTGCTTTTTTGAATGATGATCGGGCACATGGCGCTTTGGAAACAAACATTGTTGAGGGTTTGAAAATTTAGATCTTCTGATGACATGACACATGAACAACATACTGTGTCCCTTTTATGGTGACCACTGTAATTGTCACAAGACATTTTTTCCAGTCCATATTGTCTTATCTAAAACAGATTGTTGTCATACATTTTTTAAAATATATTGACACACCTTTACAGAGCATACTATGCAAATTTACATATAATGGTGTTATTCAGTAATTTGTGCAATGGGATACTCCCCAATTTCATTTTTAAAAAGTGGGTACTGTGTTTTTAATTTACAAGTGTACAAGTCTACAAGTTATACAGATATATAGAGAGTTGGAATCTAGAAATATTAGCCTGAGATTTATTCCTCCCTTGTTGTTGACTTTATCCTTCATCTTATTTCATCAAGTTCCTGGGTGTTTTAACCAACAAATAGCTGTGCTACAGTAAAATGTCACAACAAATTTAGCTCACTGAAAGATCTGAGGCATTATTCTTCCACCTTAGTGCTGTTAAAATATTGTTAAAACACTTTTAATGCTCTGCTGAATGATTTTTATTTTGCACCTGCAGTGGGTTGTGGGATGATTGCTGATAGTCTAACAATATCTGACACTTGAAAATTGATTTTTTTCAGCTCTTTCTGTGCTTCTGCTCTTTTCTTTACTGCACACATAAGGAGACGACTTGATTGGACCTATAACAGTGATTTATCTCCAACATGCCAGCCACGGCTGATGCCAGCCCTTTGCCCCTAAAACGGGAATGTCAAGGCTCTACTCCTGCCCTGCCTCTATCTCCTCTCAGGTTTGACACTGGGTGAACGGCTACGGATTGCCTGAAATGCAGCACTAATTGGATTGTCATATTTTCACGCAGGGGAATACAAGTAAGCGAGAAAAGGGCTTCATGCAGCGGCAGTGTTTGACTCCATCTTTTCCCCTCTTCAATCCCCTTCTCAGCCCAGTGAGATTTTTTTCCAAGCAACTAGCCAGAGCTTAAGCCTTAATCTCTTCTGCAGTACATGAAAAGAAGGCAGCTATTGCTTCTTTGTTTTTTTTCTCCCCTTCAGTTCTTCACAGATCAATTCTCTACCTCACCTTAGCTCAAAACCTCCCTTTTCTCTCCACCAGCAAGAGATGCCACTGTTGCATCCTGAGCATCATGGTGTGATAAGTCATCTTTACTGCAGCCAGGAGGGCCATATAATCTCTGCATTCCCTCCTCCTCTCAGTAATACACACATGCACGCACGCGCAACCAGACAAATGGACAGTGGAAGGTCAGGGCAGCAAGGGCCGAGAAGAGAAGGGGGTTGCTGCCATGATAACAAACATCTGAGTCCCCTGGGACACGGGCCAGTACAGGTGCAACTGTTCTGTTAAAGTTACAGGAAGAAGTTAGACACTGATAGTGAGATCACTGATTTACCTGATAGAGTCAAAGTTGCTGATCCAAAGAAAAAAAAAAAATCAAATGCACTTATAAATATTACTTTATTCTTTTTTGTAAAGGACCTGGAGTAGACATGAGTCAGAGGACCAACTTCAAACTGCATTTCTGACTGACACGGGTGCAGTTTACTTGAATCACACAAGTTTTGTTGTTTATGCCGATTAATCAAAATTGTAGTGCAGTTTCAAAATTAGTTTAACTTTTATTTCCCTTTGCTAATTCTGTGGAAAACCAGGAATCAAAGCATTGGTAACTTGGAGAGCAAGCAGACTCAAAACTCTCCAGGGAGAAGTGGACTAATAAATTAGTCTTTTGAATGGCAAGTTTAGCTTCAAAGCCCTGCCAGATGGTTCTGTCCACAAGACTAAAATTAATTGTATTAGCTGTGGATATGAGATGAGTTACCACCAGAGAACATTGAGTCTAAAATACCACATGCTGGCCAAGCACACAGCTTCGACTTTGAGTATTGGAGAAGCTCTGCATCATTCATTTGGCGCCCCCTATACTGTGCCGAGTAGAAAACATCTCAAGTGGAAGATCCTTGTTACATCAGTAACCTTGGAACCCATCAGGACCGTCAATTTTTTGTCATCAGAGAAAACTTTCTGCCACCTTTCAATGTCCCATGTTTGCTGCTCTCTGTCAAAGTCCAAACAGGCACTTTTGTGGTGTTGAAGGAGATGAGGCCTTTGAAGATGTTGGTTGTTCTTAAAGTTGCCATCTTAAAGTTACAGTACAGTAACAGTATTAATTCAGGTAAATCTGGGATTTTTTGTCTTTACCATCAGAAGGTATTGACAGTGTGAATTTCTGCCAGAAAATGACGATGAATACACATTTTTGTACAGATTTTGGACCCTGTAGCTACTGTCAGCAGCCTGATGAGTACCGGTAACATAATTGTCTTCACTTTTTCATAAATTTGTACTGGAGGTGAATGGATGCAGTATTTTCCATCTGAAGACTCCACCCTCCAGAACAAGTTGAGTCAGGAGAGAGTTCACCAAAATGTTGACTGTGTGAAAACCTTCTTTGAGGCAATATTTCTGTTCAATAAGAGAGTTTTCACCACATGTTGTGCTCTAAACCTTTCAAGGCTTACCACACCCCCTCCCAGCAGCTAGCACTGCAGGTGGGAATGAAGTAAGAAGAAACAGCATTACAAGGAAGATATCTGGGGGTGAATCCCATCCATTGTCAGTAGAGAAAGTCCCAAGAAGCTCAGACTTGATGGCGACTGCTGGGGGAGCTTCACAGGGGTTGGGCGCCTTAGAACGGAGCGATTATGAGGTCTGGAGTGGACAGAGGAGTGTAATGCCTACTTCCCTCCAGGGGCTGTTATCAGACAGGAACACGGTCGCTTAAGGTGCTGATAGAACAAGATTAGACCACAGTGAGAAAAAAAAACGCAGTCGGAGAGTGAAGCAGAGATCTGCTCTGTTGAAAGGCCCCCTGAACACTAAATGATATCCTTCAGAGCCATTGTTTGTATCTTTATCTTATTTGACCCCTGACACTCTGACCTCTGACAGCACAAATCTAGATGGATGGATGAACTTAATGTATCCTGGCCTAAAATACTGGATGTAGTAAAGTGTGAAAACCTTGAAGTGCTTTGCTAGAAAATACCTCAGTGTGGCTATAAAAATATATTTTTATGAGGATAAATGGTGTCAGAGTTCAAGATGAAAGAACCATAACTCCTCAATGGACAATTAAATAAATCATATCAGAGTGGAAAGTGTTGAGGCTTTACACTTGGTTGCAGAGGTTTAAGTATGGGTGTTAGAATTCATTTAATGAAAACAAACTCATCATGAATTTGGATCAGTTTGACCAAAATATTTTCCAGAAATTTCCTTAAATGTTTTAGTATTTATCCTTTGAAAATACAAACCCTATGACTGCATTTCTTTTAATTAACTGGTCTGAAAATGTGAACATGGGAAGAAAATCTGATCTTTCAATTTACTCTCTCCCTAACTACAATATTATGTAGTTAGGGATTATGCTGCAAGATAACTTTGGAATAAACAAACATGGCTGATAACGTTATTGGCTATTTCATTCCATGTGAAAAACAGACTGTGATCTGCTTTGGGTTCACCCCAAACAGTAGGTAGTTTGATCATAAATAATGCACATTTAATATTCACCTTTCAAAATTGGTGTTGCCGTGATCTTCAGATTTTAGATCAGGGGAAACAAACGACTACTATCTACTGAACACCACAGGAAAACCTGGCAGGATTGTTATTAGAGCCACCTAAAGTTCTTTGCTGTTGTTGCTGACAGATGGAAATCAGATTTTGGGCCTGATCCTGTTGTGTGCATCGAGCCTTTGTTTCAGGCTTTAGAATGCAAATGATGATTAAACATTGCATGTGACATTATTCCAGGGAACACAGCGCATTTGTTTCAAAACACGAGATTCATTCATCACATTGTTTTATGCAACTGAAAACTCTTCAGAAATACAGCAACATAAAGTTCACATAATGTCAAAGTTTCTGCATCGCATGACATCAAACTATTAACTCTGTTGGCTCAGACTCAGATCAAGTTGATAAAAATCAATACCTGGTTGTTTGAGGCTTATGAGACAAATTGGAGCAGTGACTGTGAGGCGTCACTCTAACTGTCATCATTAGGTCAAATCATCTTTATGATGTCTCATATCGTTTAATATTGCTCATATGTCTTCTGTGATGATGTTCATCCGGTGAACATGCAGTGCTGGCAGTTCTGTAATGTCCACCGGCCACAGACATGAGTCCTGGCGCTACACACAAACCTAATCGATGCGTTCATGGCACCCTGCCTGCTGGCTAATGAACGGCTAATGCTCTCCTCTCCTGCTGGTCTAAAAATGCAGCCCCTTTGAAATTGCCACAGTGATGATTACCTCCTACATATTGCATGAGTTTGGATGTAAACGAATTTGCTCCAACCCCTAACGCACTCCCTCCCTCCCTCCTCTCCTGATGTGCAGAGGTCTTATTTTTTCACACTGTCATGATACTTTGGGGACTGGATGTAATTTTTCTCTTCTGCAGACTCCCGGGGACTGTTAATCTGCACTCGCTACTGGAAGAGTTTGTGTTTGGTAGCAGTGTTTCCATTTTCCTCTGAATCTGTGCCCTAAGTATGCACCTCTGTTAAATTCCTGAAAACAAGCTGTTTTGACACTCACATAAGTGCCGTATTCTAGCTGCGTTCTGGTTTTAGCATCAGTGAAAACAAAGCTGACTCTGAGTCAGCGCAGCATCAGCACACGGTTCTTTCATGCCTCTGAACATCCTCCTGAATAAACATACACAGCCACATTGTTTATCCAGTAGGCTAATTAGCTAATTGTTTAACCCTGTTCAACTGCGACTAGAGCACACAGCTGCTCCAGTTGTTCATTAAGTCTTTCTTTGTTGCTTTTCCCTCCTCTGTAATCCACAGTTCTGTGGGCGCAACAATAATTGTAGACAAAGATAATTGTTTGCATACTGCAGGACATGAGCTGACAATAGAGCGCAGCTTGGAGCTTGTGTCACAGAGGACAAAGTCATTTTCTTGTGAAAGCCAGGTCCTCGGGCAACCTCAGAGGGGAACACAGAGTTCATAGGGCTGCACAGTTTATTGGATTGATGACAGATTGATTCATTAATAAGCGCAGCTTGTGATTCATTTCTGCCTTCTCCCTCTGTGTGCCTGGGCTTTATGTAACAGTGGCAGCCGCTTACAACAAAAGAAAATCACAGAGTTTACTTTCTGGATAAATCTGCTGCTGGCATGATGCGGTTCTTGTTTGGATAACAGGGTTTGTCATGACTGCTGTGTTTCTTAGAGCATAATATTCTGCTAGATAGAAAACGAGTGAGCAGTTTGCTTGATGGGCTGTTTCCTGACCAGATTGCGGGTTATTTTGCAGACACAGATTGAATTTATATTAGGAAGATGCCTTGTGATTCAGAACAGATGAATTGTCTGCTTTTTAATAGTCTAGTTTTTTCATTCATGTCCTCATTTTTCCAAGTGTTGATTTAGCCTTTTAACAAATCATTACACCAATCAGTCTTAGTATCAAGACAACCTGCTTTGTGCTGTCACCTCCATTCTCTTCATTTCAGACTCCACTAGATCTCTGACGGTGTGCTGTAGTATTTTGCACCAAAATATGGGCAGCAGATACTTATAGGCATATAATCTGCAAGATGAAGCCTCTGTTTATTGTGGTCTGAGATGACTGCATCAAGGCAACACCATGAACTTGTTGCTGTGTTCCTGACACCTGAAATACACCAGATATGTCTGCAGTCAAACTCTGCTACATTGCATATTCGTCAACTTACACTGGCTGCATGTTCAGCCCGTCAAGTCACATGACAGGCAGCTGGGGTCATGATCATTGATAAGTCTCTTTTCATCCATGTTGGGCTGCAAAACTTTAAACCTGCTGATCCCTGGTGTTTCCCCACATCATGTCCAATTGTTGTCATAGACAAGCTAGTACTATCTTTTTTTGACATGGTTTGCTTCATTTTGAAAATCACGGACTCTTTTTTAGAGGGCACTACTTCCTGCCTCGCTTGATCTTTTCCTACCTAAAGTCAGGGGCATGTTACCAACAGTCAGCTGCAGCCACACTGACCAGGCTGCAGAGTCTGCAGAAAATATTTGCTACTCTCTGAATCAGCCTTGTATCACCGTATGTTTTTCCAATGAGCTATTTAACTGCTTTCTTAGTAGGACAACAAGTAAATAACCCATCTAAATTCAAAAATCAGCAGTGTGCTGTTGTCTGTGAGAGACCTTTGTTTGAGAAACAATGATCTTTACTGTAATGCTAAAAGTCATCACTCCAGAACTAAACGGCTCTGAAAACTTACTTTGATCTCATTCAGGTTTGGTTGAATTGGATTAAGTGATGATTCTTAATAATGCATATTCTCATTCTGCAGGCTGTATTCTGATTACTCTAGCTGTAATCAGTGAATAGCCATCATGAATGATTGTGTGCCCAATTTGGAGCGGTAATTCTGCTGATTCAAAAGGCAGCAAACTGTGTGGTAATTACTCTAAATGTTTCCCCGCACTCACAACCAAACCTCAGCAGTTACCAGTATGAATTTGGACAAATTAGACTGAAGGCAGCAGCATGTGTGCCTGGGATTGTGGGATTCCTAAATGGTGTTTCCATGGCAACAGTGATTCCCCTCTCTCTGCAGGTAATTATTCTGTGGTGGTCCACCTGGCTGTGGCCCACCTGTGGTAGGGGGTTTTGAATGAGGCCATGAGGTTTTTTGTAGTCGTTCATTCTTTCATTAACATTTGTTTGCCCTGTTGGTCCAGTGAGAGTGAGCAGCTGTCATTCACATACAGCTATGAAAACAGAAATAATGCAAACAAATTAAAAAGACCAAAGACTTTATGAAGGTGTTAACAGCCATGGAAAGGTTTGGAGCAAGACATGAATTTACAAGTCGGGTAAAACTGTTCAATCAAGAGAAAACAAAATGAAACAAACACAAAGTTTAAGCAGTTGCACTCAATATCTGAGGTCAATATCACTTTAAGTTAAAGCACCGCTTCCGAACTTTGAAATCTGAAATCAAACTGTGTAATCAGGTATTTTCCACCTGCAGCACTTCTACTGATGTTGGAACAATTCTTCCTCTCAACCCTGAGGTCTTTGTTTTTTATTGACTGTACTGTTAAAAGAAGCATGTCAGAGGATTAATTTCTTCATTAAACATTTAATGTAAGACTCCAGGCAGAAAAATTACCTCTTAAAAGGAATGTTTTAGTCACAAATTTGGACTTTTCTGAAAGAAATGAGTGTAATACTCCAAACAGTGTGACATAGTATGGCTGCCTGTGGGCGTCCCAAGCAGCATAGTGATTGGCTCCTTTTCCTCGTAAACAACTCTGTAGATTTGCCCAGCCTCTGATTGCAGACTGGTTGGATGCCAACAGGAGGGAATCAATTTCTGTCTCCCTCCCAGACATCTGTGTTCAGTCCTAACAGGCATATAAAAAAACCTGCGAGAGCTAAATAAGACCTGTAGGCCACAGTTCTCCTTTGTGTTGTTCACGCAGGATGACACTGTGGAAAAAAATGAACTTACTTGAACAAGACTGGCATGAGAGAAGAGGAATGAGTAGAAACCATACTAAAAGTATATGTTTGCTGAAAACAAGGAACTGCAGATGCCATAAATATTTCAGATTTGATGGAGTGTTTCCTTTAAAAATCAAAAACACCTGAGAATATACTCACATGGTTCAGCCTTGTATTCTGTCTTCAGCATGCCCACATTTGACCATAGATGGTCACTGCAAAGCACCTTATGAATGAATGAGCCTGCAGACCCACAGCCCTCACGATAAATCAACCACAGAAAGGAAGGCATTGAAAAATGATGATTCTGACACAGAAATGGAGGTGCTCATGAATGATGTGGAGGTCGCAGAACACTTGTTTATTTCCAGCAGCAGGTGGATCTGAGATAAATAATCATTTTGAGAAGTGTGAGTCAGGACTGGGGGAACGGAGGATGTAATTGCAAACCAAGGTGACCACCACTAAGATCACAAGTGTCACAAGGGGAAAGGTAAAACATTACTGAGCTGATTCAAGCAGGCACCTTAAGCATAATGGCCCTCATTTATCAATCTTGCGTGGGAACTGGTATAGATTTAGGTGTAAAAAAGAGCTTACAATGTTCACGTGATTTATGAAACATGCATACCAGATCCAATTCTAGTGTACGCCTGATCAGGTACTGCGAAATCTTGTGGCTGAAAACAATCTTCATTTAAATAACACGCCCTTAATTATTCAAGGTTGAGCTGGCCTTACCCTCAGGATTTATGACATGGAGGAACACATCATGAGGGAGAGGAGACTTCTCTGTGCTGGATATTGACATCACAGCAACAGAGGTAGAGAGCATTGAAGCTGTCTATCTGACAGACAAAGAAGCAGCGCTAAAGAGAGTCCGAAAAAACAGGTTTTCACAGGGATGGATTTCACTGCATCCATCAGCAGCGTGAATGAGACAAACAAAACTACAGCAGAGTTTGAATCATTTAATTTACACATGATGTTTTCATTCTTCAGTGTGCTTGATAACCGCAGCACAAAGGACCTTAACATTTACGATGAATTCTCCTCTGAAGCAGATAAAAAGCAGGTCTTAGGTATATCACTCTCTGTTTAACATTACTCCTGCAGACACCACACAGTCAAACTCCATTAATAGACACTGTGAATCAAAGTGTGGAGTTTCTCTCAGCTGCTTTGTAGTCCATCCCTCACTCCTCGAGACGGCTGAGAAGAGAGCTAAATTAGACATTTTAGAAGTGTTCCTCCCGAGGATGAAGTCCATTACTTTTTCTAGTGAGCAGACAGTATAAAATAGGACTCGTCCAGCGACTGTACACCCATGTAGCACACAGCATGCAGCCAGCATTTAAAGTTCAAGGGATGCCTTTAGGAAATGTGAAGAAATTCTGCTTATGGATACCCATTCATCATTTCTGCTGTGTCTGTCACTGCCTGTTTGTTATTATGACTCTCTACTGTATATCCTGTATGAGAAAACTCTGCCGCCCACTCTCACTGCACCACAGACTCATTCATCACCAACCTCGTTTTCTGTGTCGGGGTAATCTTTTTTAGCAACAAAAGGCCTCTGAAATGGCCCCTTTATATACTTTAAACTGGCTCTTCACAAACATTTACCAACAATGGAGGATAAGGATACGCTTCAGTTACAGTTTGACCCTGATACTGCTTCTGTTGACTACTGTTTCTGTATTTGATGCTTAAGTCTAATTACATTTACCAAAAACGATGGACAACCACAGTGGAGCAACAGCGTTTAGTTTTCCCCAGGGATTGAACAGGTCATGGCTGCTCCATGGCACAACAGTTTTTCGCTGCAGCCTCTCAACAAGAAGGTCACAAGTTCGAATCTAGACATGGTGGACCTTTTCCTGCATATACACTGGTTCTCTGTAGCTAATCCGGCTTCCTCCCACAGTCCAAAAAACATGTTGCCTGGGTTAATTGGTGACCTCATATTGCCTGTAGGTGTAAGTGTGCATGTGAAAGGTTGTCTGTCTCCGTGTGTCACCTCTGTGAGGAGCCCCATTCCCACCAAGCTGTTCCGTATGGATCAGGGTTGGATCAATAAAGCCTGATCCTGTTTGCGTTTCCACAGCCAACCTTGCCCTTCTGGCAGGTAAGCTGGATACCAATTGCCACGTCAGCTACATAATAATGTGATGGCATAGCAGTGCAACACACTGTACCCTGCTAATAAATACAACAAAGAAGGAAAAAGTAAACATAGGTGTGGCGCACGACATTGATTGGAGATTTAAAAAAAGGCAGGGTTATGTGTTGTTGCTTGTTATGGCTGTTGCACGGGAAGTGATACATTTTTTGACCAATGGACAGCATTTCTAGCTCCACCTTCTTGGGTCAAATCGTTTTGTCTGGAAACTCAGCAGAAGGGTACTATGAACAGTACATGCTTTCCATAAAACTTAACAAAACACACTGAGTCAAATCAGACTTAAATAGGACCGAGTATCCGTCTGGAAAGGACAAAAAGAAAAAAAGGAACACATGTAGATCTGTTGGTAAGGAGTTTCTGGTGCCTGAAGCTCTCTCCAGCATGACTTCAGGGAGTGTAAAGATGCACTCTTGACACAGAGCCAATATAACTGTGTGTTTTGATCCCAGAATTGAGCCTTAAGAAATGATTGCTGTAAAGCAGGAATAATTCAACGTGCTCTTTTCACAGAACAGCTACTTTAAAATGCTTCACAGGAGTCGTGTTTCCACCAGGGACTGCTGCGGTTAGCAGTGTGTGAAGTCAAGAGTTCACTTTGTGTCCAACCTGCCTCCACGAGTTTCGTGTCCTGACCAGTAAAGGCAGCAATCACTCGTCACCTGCCCATCAAAGCCACTAACTTCCTCTCCTTTCCTCTCAGTGATACACTGTTGAGCGGAGCGATGACTGCTCTGTGCCTTCTAATTGGTCATTTTCCTGCCAGAGTGCTGGAATGGCTGACTTCATCACTTGGATCGCGTGATATGACTTCTCTGATTCCAGCTGTGGTCAGTTCTACGCCGACCACATCTCTGCAACTTTGATCTTAAGTTTCTTACATTTTTGTAGTTGTTTAACCCACTGAACCAAAGACTGAAGTGTTCTTTTTGTCCCATTTCAAAGCGGAGAGCTCAGACTTTATCCAAAGGCAGTAGGGTGCTGTCAGCACTTTAAAATTTGAGTGCTGATTCACTGTAGAGCAGGAACAACAAGGACTTTTTGTATGTTCAGGGCGAAGAAAAGTCTGGTTTAAGAACCCAGATCTATTAACCTTTGAGTCACTTTCCTTGACACCATCTATTTGCTTTCCCTCTTGCACTCATACTTGCCTTGTTTTAGAAAGTTCAGTTTTTTTCATCAGGAAGAACTGAAACACTGAATCATTGTCTAAGCTGTGTTGTTTGATCTTACATTGCAGACGGCAACCCTTCCCACCTTTGAATTTCTGTTCTGAAGCAGAGGGAACAGGAACAAATACAGGACCTCCTGAAGTCACCAACAAACATTTAGGGAGGAAGCTGGGAATTAATGTTTCCTGCAATTTCCAATGCTGTTGACTTGAGGCTTGGATCATTAAGAATGAATTGTTTGAAATGTTTCACTTGCTCACCAGCTTTATTGTCACTGATAAAAAGAGGAAACTTGGATGTGGAGGCTTCTGTTTGGATTTACGTCCAGGGGAAAGCTTTGTTTGTGCTCCTTTTTACTGCCATGCTCTGGTTTTATTGGAGCAGCTGTGCTTATCACAGTAATCAGCATGTAAAACTCTGATGGACTGGCAACTCTGGAAAGATAGAAATCTTGGAGTTGATTTACTGGCATATGACAAACACCTTTGGCCATTATAGCGTTAAATTTATTGAAGCAGTTAAATGTATAAATTGTGTGGTTTGGATTGTTTTGTGGGTACATGTTTACATAAATAGTCAGATGAGGTAATATAACTCTGTTCATTCATGTTACCTGTGATAACCCTGGTGCCTTTACCACTTTAAAGTACGATTAAATACTTTGTGAAGAGCTCTTTTTCACGGTTAAAAGAATTCAAAAGGTGAGGTGATAGACAGCTTATTCAGATTTATTTTAATGAAATTGAGCTTCTGTTGTACAAGTGTTGAGGCCAAAACACTTAGCAACATATTTGGCGATAAAGATACAAAGACTCAACACATTATGGGTACAAACACAGGGGAACAAATTCCTGTTTAAGTGTGACGTATCTGCCTCTTTGTGGACTTTTCACAGACCCCTGTCCAAAATGCAGTTTAGCACCGTCCTGCTTTATTCCACTACACCCACCGGCTGTGTTTTTCGGACAGTTTGGGTCATTTAACCAAGGATGTCGTCTGATTGGCCTCTTAAAACCTCATACCTCTGGACTCCAGCCCTGACTCTCCTCATTATGTTTGTTTGTTGTTATATCGTGAAGTTGCCATCAGCACAAAGTGTTTTAATCTAAAATCAATGGGGTGTTTTATTTAGTCACTTTTTTAGTGAATAAAAAAGGAAACAGTATGGGAGCGGGGAGTGACGTGGGAAAGAAGAGCATTGGCCACATGGTAAATAGCTTTTATTTATATTGTCAGTACTTCGATGTCTAGGACAGAGCAAATATGAGCTTTGGAAGTCTGACTAGTCAGTCTATTTGTGGTTTAAAAAAATGAAATGAAAACATAATAATGATGTATGAAAGAGCTTCTAGGTGAGTGAAAGTGAATGAAGATAAAAAGCTTTGTCCTCGACAGCATTCATCAGGCAGTGACACATCAATGTCCCTGCCCTGCAGGTTTTTGATTCTCAGTTTTACAATGAGTGCTTTTATTTTCTGCATAGAACACTCTGGCTTTCAGTTTTACATTTTCTATAGTTTTTCTGCATTTGGGCTGAGCTACTTGGATCTTCTGCCGCTATGTGCTGCTGTTTTCAGTCAGAACCAGTGCACTCGAGTCAAAGAGTCGACTGATAGAGGTAGTCTGGTAGAAGAGATTTGACTGACTTATTTTACAGTTTCTCTCTGTCATAGTCCAGAAAACAGGACCATCTTCTCACCTGTGACCCTGTTCCTTCTTCTCAGCTCTATGTGTTCTTATTACTGTCAAAGAAAGCCATGAACTCCTCCATAAACAAACTGAGGATGTTTATTATCTACTTCCATCATCCCTTTCCTTTTTACAGATAATCCCTGAGCTATTTTTCCAAACAGGCAGCCTTCCATCTTCCTTTTTTGAAGCTCAGGGTTTACAAATTGAGATGTTTCCTCCTCACTTCATGTCCAGGTTGGGATCAATAAGCCTTAGCGTGTGATTGACAGAACATCAGGCTTTACATTCGCTTTGGTTTGACGTCCCGCACAGGGATGTTTCTCTCCTGACGCTTCTTATGGTCCTTTTGTTGTTGGCAGAATACGAGCCTCTGTGCAGCAAAGGGCTGACACCAGCACATGTAATATGCATGAATCTGTCGGACAATGGAGGGGGGAAGTGAACACATGTAGTGCGTTGTGAATACAAATGCTTAGGGAGAGTATCAGCTGGATGCGGAGCACTTAGCAGACCACCTGAGGCTACTGGAGGTGTTTCCTGTTCTGATCAGCTGATTGGTCTTAATGATGTTCTCCATGACTCTGAGTACCAGCTGTGTTAAAGAGGGGATCACATCCACTGGGAAAATAGTGTGGAGGCTTTTGAATGTATAGTTTAAAGGTATTTATTAATACGATTATATAAAGACCTTCATGACCAGTGTGATAGAGATGATAGTACCTTAGAGAAACACAACCTCCACTAACCTCACCAGCAGCCTATAATGAAGCATTGTACTCTGCTCACATTTAACAATGCAACTTTCATATCAATCTAATTTTAAGATTAATTACAGTAGAAACATAAGGATTTCAAAATGTTTATGTTACTCCTTAAAAACAGATATAACTGTAGGCTATTCCGCTGTGCCTTAACTTTTTAAATGAGTAGTTTGCTTTCACGTGACGTCACATTGCTGCATCACTACAACATCTTTACCATGTCTACATTCCTAAGTGCATTGAGTTGCTGCCGTGTGATTGGCTGATTTGAAACTTGCGTTAACGAGCAGTTCGACAGGTGTGCCTAATAAAGTGGCAGGTGAGTGTATATCAGTACAACACAGACTCAGGGCAATGGTTTCCTTTTTTTTGATATATTTTTTTGATTTTATTCCCTGCCCTTTATTTGAAATCATTCTTTTTCTGTGTATCATCATAATCACGTGATTGAAACCCAGCTACTCGTGATTGACAAGTTTGGATTCTTGTATCACAGTAGAAGTTAGTCAGACTTCAGCCTGATTAATTCAGTCCCAACAAACAGCTCTGCTATCCTCTCACAGGAGCGGGACCTTTTTGTTTTCTCACATTCACTCTGAAGCAGCAGCTGGCTCACTGCTTTACTGTATGAGCTAATGGACATCAGGCCTCCAGGGTGACTGTGAAGTGAGGAGCACCAAGACAGGGAGACATGAACCAGAGCTAAAAGAAGCTGCTGAAAGACAGATACATGTGTCGGCATATAGGTCCTTCACAGCACCTGGATTTCTTTTCATTCATGCAGTGTCTAAACGTTTCTTTACCTCCACTCCACCAGCACTCTTGGCAGCATCATCACCCTTTCGATTTATTGCTTTGTCTGCCTTAGGAGATTTCATCTGTCCCACCCCCAAACAAATCAAGCAGGCGGCCCCCCTCTAGGCAGGAGCAGAGGTCAAACAATGCAGAGTCTGGTGTTTTTTATGTGCCCGCTCAAGAGGGACACCGGCACACTGATGCTTTAAAAACTACTGGATGTGATAACGTCTGCTGAGATGCCTCTGGCTGCCTGATATAGTGGAAGAATACTTGTGAGATGAGAAATTTCACACGATGAGATAAGATGAACTTTATTGATCCCAAAGGGGAAACTCAGTCATTTCTGCACCACAGCATAAAAGGTGGGCTGAGAGCTGAGGGAGTTAAGAGCAGGAGGAAGGAAGAACTGAGAAGCTAACTCTTCCAGTCAAGATGTTTGAGGCCATTAGAAGCATCATCATTGTCAGTACCTGGAGCTCATGTGAATGGAGCTTGGGTCTGTTGATGGTGGCTTTGTTGCTTTGATTGCAGTGACCATTTATGGCCATTTGACTGGCTATATAACTTATTAATTAGACAGTAGCACTGAAACAATAAAAACTTTTTTGAGCGGGGTGATGGTAGTTTATGTGTATTTCAACTGCAGGATTACGGCTGCTGTATGACCATATTAACCCTCTGATGCATGAATTATGAAAGTTAGTGTTAGGATTTTTGTCTTAAGGCATAAAAAAAGTTTTCCATTTTTTCTTCTTCAAATATTTGTAATGGAACACTCAACATAAAACAGTGTGAACAACGTAAATATGATTTTTTTTTGTTTTATTTCTTTTCCTTTCGTTCTTTTTTTGGTTATTTCATGTATAATCTTTTTTTAATGCTTTGTGAAACATTTTAACTCTCTTTCATCCATTTCAACACTGAATAATTAATAGTTTAAAAGCTTTTTCACGCTCAAATGTTTGACAATAACAAATTTAAATATATATATATGTTTGGGGAAAACAAATTGAAAACATTTTTTCAGGTCCTAAGAAGAATAAAAATATCCTGACACAGGCTAATGTGAATTTCCACCACATGAACCATTGAATTTAGGAGTAAACAACTTTTAAATAGGTGTCCACTGTAGTGACCACTATGCACCACAGTGCTAATTCAAAGTTTCTGTAAATACAAATTAAGCTAGAGATCAATGAGTAGGTTCTGAGTTTATAGGAATTAAATCTTAAGTATTTGTATTGGAGTCATGCTTTTTGTAGTTCATGACAAAACCCAGCTGAAAAAAAAAACAATAAAACACCTTTTCATTGTAGAAATTCCTCTTTTAAACCAGTCCCCCTCGTTTTAAATCTTTGGTTGCAAAAAGTTGAAGAGGAGGTGGTACCAAATCCCTGAAGTTTATTTAGAAAGCACAATTTAAAGTTCAGATCTGATCTCTACTGGGGTGTATGAGTCAACACTGCTGAAACTTTATAATCCGCGGTCTAATTAAGTGTGCTCAGCCTCCTGTGTTTACTCCTACACAGTGAGGTGAGCAAGAAATCCAGCTCTGTTGATGCAGAAATATTGCAGTAGAAAGCTTTTGGCATTGGCTGAAATGTCAAAGCCTCAGAGAAATACAAGAGTTTGATTGTGGAGCTCCAGCACACACAGGGCTTCGTGTTGCTCCTGTTGTTTCCCCTCTCCTCCCATTTCCCCCTGTATTCATGCTTTTTGTCTCTGTTTGTGTGTTGTGGCTGATGGTGGTGCAGAGAGGGAAACAGTGCAGTCTGAATGGGACACAGCTGCAGAACACTGTGAAAGAAGCTGTCGCCTTTGTCCTCTCTAATTCCCTTATCTTGTGGGCAAGGTGTTGCTGTTGTTTCCTCTCAGTGCGTCTGGCAGCTGCAGTGATCTCTGCTTATCTGGGCTGTGAGTTAATAACTTCGCAACCGCTTCTTGCACAGCTCTGTCCACCATTGTCTTAATCCCATGAGGGGTAAACTGCTTCAGGGGCAGAACGAAATGATGATTCACCAAGTCTTATACTGCATCTCATAACCTACACATGCAAACACACTGTATGCATAAAGTGTTACTAGTGGTGTTGTTGAAGTGTCAAAATATACTTTACTATCACTTCTGGCCCATGAGCAATACAAGCTGCTGATTTTCTTGGGTGGTTGGGTGGTTTTCTTGGATTTTTGCTCTCTCAATTTACATCATAAAAATGACAGTGATAACAAATGTTATGGGTCTAAATTTTAAAATTAGGAAAATTTATTGTACTACATTTGAAAGAGAACAAGATGGAAAAGAGAAGTAGAATATGTTATAAACTTCTACATCAGTTGCCTCACTCTGCAGACTGCAAGCAGGGGGGGCAAGGCATGGTCTGCACGTAAACTGTCGTGTCTCCTAGCAACACAGAGTTGCCAATGGATGCCTGTATGTAAATATCACCAGGGGAAAGTATTTCAGCGATTCCACCCGCGTATCAACCGATGCCAGTGCAGGTTAAAAAAAAAAGCAAAAAACCGTTCTAATTTATTTGCCAGCTAATATATTGGTCCATCTTGAAATATAATATAATATAATATAATATAATATAATATAATATAATATAATATAATATAATATAATATAATGACTTTATGCTATAAAAGTTATTCTCTTGATAAAATTCTTAAGGATGTTGATGGTAACATAAACCCAAACACTTGAAATGCTCTTAAAATTTGGCACAAGGAGGAATTTCTGTAACACTTGACTTTGACCATACAAAATCAAGTGTTTAACACATTAAAAAGTATGGGAATCACCAAATCACTTACTGAAGAGACTGATTTTTTGCTGAACTTTTTGGGATACTTGGAAGTGAAGAAAAGTTTTGTATTTTCTGCACTGTGTGAAGTGGTCTAACAATTTACACATCGCTTGGAAGTGGGTGACATTTATACTTTAATCCTACTTTGCAGCTCTAAAATTTGTTTAACAGTAACATTGTACCTTCTGTCTCTCTCTCCTGCTGGATGTTTCATGTAGAAATGGGTAGTCTTTACCAGAGATACTAGGTGTTTATGAAAGTCAGATTTTTTCGGCTTTCTTTGAGTTTTGCTCACACTTGGGTGAGTGTGAGCCCTAGAGATCAGTACAGTGAGATTTTAGGTGTGCATTCATTTTACCTGCATCCACACTGCAAATTCTCCTTTATACAGCAATTAACATTAAAATAACTAGAGACAGAATCTGAATTATTTTTTTATATTACAGACCAGGCGTCAAGGCTTGGCAAGCAAGCATTAAAGTTTGCTTGTCCAAACAATAGCACTATTTCACTACAAATGAATACATCAGCTCATCCCTTTGTATCCTGCAAAAAGTTGTCTCGTCCAAAAAAAATCCTAATGTTTTCATTCATTTGCCTCCAAAACAAGCACACACCTTGGATCCTCATGACAGCAGGTGATTGAACTTAACTGAGTGTTTTTCCTGGAAAACCGCTGCACAAGTCGTCACGACTATCAAAGCCAACCAGATAATCCTCACAGCGCCTTTAAATTGAAGGCTGGATGGAATGTCAACCAGTCCTGGAAACTGCTTTTTTTGTTTTACAGTAAATGTTTTTATTCTTTCTTTTGTCCAAAAGGACACAGTTTAAAGTATCTCGATGGAGCAGAGTATTGGAGCTGGAGGGACAGAGATGAAGTCATCCTTCCCAATATAAGTGTGAAGTCATCTTCCTAACATAGAAAACAGCCTATGAGTTGCAGTAGAAGACTGCCTGTGTGTGTGCATGTGGGTGCAGTTGTGATTCTGTGTGTGTTCACCTACTGGAGTAAACGTGAGGAAGTGGTGAAGTCATCCTCCATCTCCACTCGAGCATGAACACTGCTTGCCTGCAGATGCAGTGCACCAATGGAGCCCCCTCCTCAGCTCCCACCTTAACTCCTCCTCTGCAACAGAACAGTGTGTGATCACAACCACTACGGAAAATCCAGCCAAGTGTCAATCCAGTGTCTCCAATTTTCTTTAAACACTAATACTTTTTCACAGTCATTACACAGTAATTCACAACTTCCAGTTTCAGATGTTTGCATTTTATTAAGCGTTCAATCTCGTAGATGCTTTCTGTTCATTCTGTTAATGAGGTTAACTGGAAATAAGTTGTTTAAACTCTTATGTGTAAATGTTTTCTTTCATGGAAGGAATCCACAACCACTCATTAACTGTTACATTATCCATCTGTTTAACTGAGTGTTTCATTATCTCGACATCTGTTGTGGTTGGATGGACTCCTCTCAATTTGCTGTTGATAGATGTTGATTAGCTTGTCGGTTTTCACCTGTCTGGTTTGGCAGAACCAGAAAGCAGATGAGAACGGAGCCAGTGCACCGAAAGTGGTTAATTCCAAACTGCCTCACTATTATGACACAGCAGCTTGATCAGAGTCCCTGTATGCCTCATAAAATATAACTATCAGCTTACACAGCCATCATCAGTTTTTCATGTGCCGTGCTCTGAAATGGAGTTTGTCACGCTCAAGTTGCAAATTACTGTGAAAATTTCCCCCATACTCAAAAAACCATAGCTTTCCATGTGTAAAGTTCATTACCACTTTTAAGAAAATATAGGAAACCTGTGTTCGTTCGACCAACATTGGTCCCATTTGACCATACTTTACCTCATTTAGGAACATATCAAAACAATAGTTGAGCATCCAAAGTTAACTCTAGAGTGGTTCTACCAGCTGCTATATTTGACAAGTATGGAGGAGAGAATTTTGCTGCTCATATCACTTTTTAGTTCATTGAGAGCTAGAATGTGGAGCCAAACCAAAAAGAAAAATTGTGATACAAAAAAAAGGGTATGAGGAATTTGTAGTTTAGCCCAAAAAAGGCAGAATGACATTCAATCAGAATCTGTGTGTGAACTGTTACCAAGGTTTTTCTGGTACAGTCACAAGCAAATTCCGACACAGTGATCTTGCTTTGTAAAAAGAAAAAAACAAACAAACAAAACTCTCTCAACACTTATCACGTTTTGCACAACTAAAATCAATTTTTCATTTGTATACCATGGACTAAGATGTCATGGTTTGTGTAGTACGGAGTTCCTGTTGTTATTCAGAAGTTAAGTTGGCCAAGAGTACAGCAGTTATATTGGTATGCTTTTCGCACCGATACATCAATCCATTCTTTTGTCTTCACTTTAACACGAAGCTCCAATAAACCACCATGGAAATCAAAACAACACCTTAAATGGTGGTTGCTAATCAAGAAGAGCTGCTGTCTGCATATGAATCCCTTGAATAGTCTAAAGCAGCCACAGGCTTGGTGTGCCTCCTGCTGTTGAGGAAAGTCTGAATGGTCCTCACAGGGGAGATAACACAACATGTTGCCGAGCCTCTTGGTGTCCTTGCTGCAGGCGTTTTCCATCACAGCTGGATGCTATGACTACCCCCCCACCCTCTCCACCCCTCTGCTTATTTGAATTTTGGCTGGACATCTCTGAACCTACAGCCTTAATTCTCCTCCCTCTCCTCCTGGTCCATCTGCAAGGAAGAAATAAGAGCTGTCTCATTATCACCTCAGCTTCCTCCTGGATCTGGACGCAAGCTGGAAACTGTGTTCTGTCACCTCTTTGGCCGCATGTGGCGCCTGTCTTCAGAATCATCCTGTCTTCTTTAAACTCTCTTCCTCCTCAGTTTGCATTTTCAGCCTCGCCCTTTTTTCCAATTTTCTTTTTGGCTTGAGCTATTGAGCTCTAAAAAAGTGCACTGAGCACTATTGCTGTTTTTATGCAGGGATGTCCTGCTTCACATTCAAGTCCTATTATACATTCACACTGGGAGCTGCCCAGTATAATCAGTCTTTACTGCTGGCCAGTGGAGGCTGCCCAGTTCAAACCATTTGGAGCATCCCTGCCTGAAACCACTGTCACCCTTCTAATGTCCGTTTGATTCATTCACCTCTTTCTGATTCTGCTTTTTTTTTGTTCTTTAGTCTGAATATTTAATCCTACTTTTGTTTTCTGTCTTTTTTGTTTCATCACTTGTTCTTTTATCTGTCCTTTCTGTTTTTCTCATTTCCTTATCTCATTTTCTCTCCATCTGCCTGGCTGTTCCTCGTGGTTTCTTTCTCCCTCTGTCTCTGTCAGTCTCTATAACCTTCTCATCTCTCGCCAGCCCTTTTTGCCTTCTAAACCTTCCTCTATAATTGGTCTTGTTTTGATTTTTTGGCCTGTCTGGCTTTCTCTTTCTCCCCTTTTGTCCCTGTCTGGGTTTCCTCTTTTCTTTTTTGTGCAAGGCTGGCAGAGCAAGTCAAATATCTTTTTTTAAAATAATGTACATCTGTATATGTGCTGTCCATCTAACAGAAAACAACAATGGATGGTGCTTCCTTTCTCTCGGGTCCCTTTTTGTGACTTTATCATAACTTTGACACATAGTGGGGTAATGATTAAGCACGATGTCAGTTTTGATGAGAACAGAACTTGATGGGTTGCTACTCATTTAAAACTTTGTCATTAAAAGTAGCGCAAAGACTGGATATCGAATGTTGAAAATGTAAAACTTTTGCGTGGTCTGGATGAAAATATCAATCAGCTTTAATGGTGCCTCCTCCAAGCTTTGTGTGACACCCATGCCATATGCACGTATGTGTCTCTAAACCATCACACTTTCAGGTGAGATTGGATGCTCATGAAAAATGTATTCTATGAATGAACCTGTGGTCTCCTCCTGTTGCTCTTCACAGTGGGAGACAACTTCTCCAAGATCAGTTTTTATTTGTCATCTGAGGTTATGAGGAGCAGTAACAAAGATGGCATCAAAGCCTTTTCTCCCTCACTTCCGCCTCTTCTGCCTTTTTGTTTTTCAGCCTCTTTCACTTTCCCTCTCCATGCCTCTGAGGTAGCAACCATTGCTCCTGTCACACTTTCATCATCTCTCCTTCTCCCTCTGTTTCTGCATCTGACACTCACTTTTCTCTCCCTCTCTCTTGTTCATTCTCTGACTCGCTCCCTCAGGCCCAAAAAAACATGTTGCCAGCTGCGTGCACGAAGACAAAAGCGTGTGCTGTGTCTCCAACTGCAGCTCCGCACCAGCACTGCTCATCCTAGCTTCTTTAGCCGTCCTTGGAGACAAAGTGAAATGACGGTAATATTTTAGCCTGGGAGAATTTTTTTCTCTCCTCTGCTGTATGGGGGACAGTTGAGCCGGAGATGGAGCGGTGTGATTTGCTGCCTGTGAAAAATGAAGATGTACGAGGTCAGGTGTGCCCAAGGACGACTTTGGATCTGGGGAGTGGGGGGCTGTAAACACAATAGGTATAGTATGATGGGAAAAAAATGATAAGGTTTTGTTTCTACAATTGAAATAAAGGTCCTAAATTTAGAGTAATTTGACAAACCTTACATAAGAAATCCGATTACCAGAGAAGAATTTCTTCCTTAGATGGCATGGATTAGAGAAATCAAGATATCCAGTGTAAACACTTCAGCAAAATGTGAACCTTTGATTTTGCTGCTTGGGTTGGAGCCTCTCTTCCCATAGAAGCTGAGTGCATCGCGCTCCTCTACAAGCTTCAGTGCTGTTTTCAGAGGTGTGAGTGTGCAAGAGTCTGTTGAGCAGCAGCAGCAGTCGATCACAGCCCGGCTAATGAAATACTGCGCTCCTGAAGGGTCCTCAGCCCCCCTCTCGTACATCACGGCTTCTTCATCCCTCCACAGAGGAATCTGGTAACAGCAGCAAAGCAAAAAAAAAAAAAGACTTCAGGTTTGTTCATGGTGGTGAAGCTCTCCGTTTTGTGCCCAGAGTTGGGGCAGAGAGGTTGTTGATGTGAAGATTATTTAAGGCAGGGGTTCTCTAACTTTTTAGCCTATAACCCCCAAAATAGTGGAATCACTTCAAAAATACACCAACACCACCATCATTAAAGGCCCAAGACACTCAAAGAAGCTAATTATTAGAAAATCGGACTATATGCACATATTACTGTGTTTCTTAAATAAAGCTGCTGTAACTCACACTGTGTGGTAAGCTGGTGTCCACTGTATACTATTGTCTTTACAAACTGTTTATCTGTGAGCATCACTTTTGTGAATTAGAAACTGCCAAAATCATTTGTCTGCAGCAAAAAGTAGAGTTTAGTGTAACAGAAATTCCACCTCAATCTCCTGATGCTCTACACCAATCCCTTGCACTGCTGAGGTGCTGTAAAACAGGCATTGATCACACTGGGTCACCTCTGTGCTGCTGATCGGGACCATTGAACACTGTAGCGTTTGAGATTATTCTCACCACGTGATTGGAACATCTGGATGGCGGTCAGTAGATGCCTCTAAGCGTGCATTGATTTCCAATGAAGCGCCACACTGTAACAGGTTTACATCTGATCACTACTGTCTGATGCTGTTTGCTCACAGGATTATCTGTTTGCTGTAATTGCCAATTATGCAGGAGAAATGACAACATTACGTGGAGATTGCGGCTGATTTCAGCATCAGTGCTGCTGCTGTGTTCAGATAATGTGCTCATCTAGAAGCTGAGGGTATTGATGCATAGTGATTACCCATAGAGACATACTTTCCCTATTCTAATTTCTGTTCACTCGATAAGAATTCAAAGAAATGAGACCTCCGAATTGTTCTTTCATGCATGCATATGGTAGTAAAAGTGAAATAAAGGGCTGGATCGCTGCATAGGATGATAGGATGAGTTTTCACTGAGAGGCCTTGGGTGACTGTGACATGTTATGTAAAGGTACTTTCAGTGTCAGAAGACAAGGACAATGTCATGTGAGTTCATCCAGTTACCATTTAGCTGTCAGAATTTATCAAGACCCATCATTCTGTATGAAGGTCCAAGGGTTTTAAATTTTACCTCAAAACAATGAAATCAAAAGCTGCTGCTCCATCAGAGTATAAAGCACCTCGGCTGTGATGACCCTCATAACTGTCAGTTTATCTCGCAGGGTAACATTTTGACACACAATGAAAGCTAACCAAGCAGAGATTTCCAAACACCTCTGTCTTTTAGCCGCGAGCGACAGGTGAGAGATTCGTTGCAAAGTCAACAGATTGCAGCATGTGTGCGGCTTCGGATGGATGACTGTTGATGGGCTCCTCGCTGATTAACTGAAAAGAGGAGAGCAGGGAGAGGAGCAGAGTGAGTGAGGAGGGGTGAGCGTAAATCATGCTTATGTCCTTCAGATTGTGAGTGTGTGTTTTGTTCAAGAGGGACAGAGATGAGCAAGCCATTTTTGTGGAACTGTTCTCTTTGGCTAGTATTGAAATAATTGTGTTTATGTGTGTGCAGCTGTGTGTGTGTGTGTGTGTGTGTGTGTGTGTACAGTCATAACCCATAACCATAGTCTGATATCCACAAATGGCACCAAGGTGTCTGAGATAATTGGTCCCATTTAGATTTTCCTTTTCTGTATTTTATGCCTTTGACCACATCCTTCTTTAGTATTGGACTGAATTGAAATAGTTGTTGTGGAGGTTATTTTTTATCACAGCGAGATCATGTGAATGAAAGACAGGGTAAGAAATGTCAGTAGACCTTGAGTCAAGATAAGCATGCTATTCACTCTGCGTTTTAAAAGAACCTGTTTCAATTGCATCTTGCATTTTACTCTTGAGAGGATTTTAGTTCTCTTTATTTTAGAGCAAAACTCAATCCTCTAGCATGGCCCTGTATTGTGTTATCTATGAATCACAGTCTCAATAAAGACATTTTGTGTCTGTATCTTACTGATCCTCCTCTATTACAATCCACTGTCTTGTTTTCAGGTAGTTCTCTGTACTTTAGGGTCAAACCAAGCTGAGGCCTCCAGAGATTAAACATCTGAGTTGATGTAGAGCAAAACCAGTTATTTTAGCAGGCTAAAATTGAGGGTTGTATTTTATATGTAAATCAAGTTACAGTGTAAGTTGTCTTCACAAAACGTGCAAATTTCCAAACCACCACATATTTCTTTATTGTCAAAACTCCTAAAGCTGTAAAATTGTTCATTGAATTTTTTTTTAAGCTGGAGATTTTAAAGGGATCTGCATGAGATTTGATGAAATCATAAGGTCACGGCATAAGGATATCCTATGTGGTTCAAGACATAATGGAGGGTCGGGTCTCAAACACTAAGGTCGGTCCACACCTCTGACCCTAACAGGCCTCACAAGGGCTGGCCAATTAGAGGGAAGGGGGTTTGTGTTACATGAAGCCTTAAAGAGATAGCAGCTAAAACAGAGTTTCAGACAGGGGTAGTTTGTACCTGAGTATCACAACTTCTTTTCTTAAAAAGTGAAACCTGTTGTGTTGTCTTTAAGCAGACTGAGCTGGCGAACGAGGCATCCATCAAGATGTCAAAGTGCTTTAAGATAAGATACTCCTTTGTTCATTTTACACTGAGAAATTCACAGAGATGACAGCAGACTAAAATGAATAATTTAAGTTTAACTGAGAAAAAATGTTCAAAAGAGACACAAGCTTGGCCAATCTCTGGTAGCTCCTTTAGCCATGTCTCTGTGAAAAGCATGATGCTGATTGGCCTGGTATACTCTGTAAAGCTGTGTTTGCATGGCTAGCTTATCCATCTTACTGGAGATAGATCCTACATTTCTAGTAGCGATGGATGAAAGTACAGGTCGATGTTATCTTTTTTTGCACCTGCCACATCATCCTCACCTCCCTTTTCCCATCAAAATGCTTTTTGGGCTGCTAACAGATTCTGTATAAACAATACAGCCATCGTGACATATAGGTTACCATATAAAGAAATCTGCAGGGAATAGACATCTTTGACTGTTTGGTTTAGGATATAAATCACCAGTAACTCCATATTTAGTGCAGTCCAATCCTAAAGTAAAACTTTCGGTTTTAATTCTAAAAAAATCTTTCTTTATAGTTCAGAACTTTGCCCATAAGGGATCACATATCATTTTAAAACTTTAGAAAGGTAACAAGACATCTTGAAGAAATATATTTTTACGTATTGAAAAACTGGAGGTGTACTATCTCTGCAACACACACACACAAACTTTGATAGCCTGGAATGCTCTTTTAGTTTCTCCTGTCTTCTTTTGGCTGTCAAAGCTGTTCTCTCTCACTTCACCTTAACCTTTCCCACCTGTTCTGTCAAACTGCTGAAGCTTCCCTACCTGCTGCCTCAACCTGTCTGCATCCACCTTTCCTTTCATGCTGCACTGCTACAAGATTTTCATTCATGTCATCGCCCCAGCAGCCTTGGATTCATGGCTTCACATTACACTTAATCGTCTCTAAATCACCTGCAAACAAGCGAGGTGTGAGTGGATGGTGAACAAGGATACTTCACTTCTCCCTCATACTTTGAAGAGGGGCAACACCGTTACGTACAGTCACACGGGTGGAGCTGCTCAGTGCAGGAGTAGTGCCCTTTATTGGATTAACCTTTAATACTCTGCAATAACAGTCGTCCTCAAGTGCTAACATTAATATCATGACTTGCACTTATCAGGGCAACCTTCAACTGTGAGGCTCTGTACAAACAAAATCAAGTCACTGTTTACTTCCACTTTCCAAAACTCAAAAAGTTATGGACCCTACATGGGAAATCCTCGATCATGTGACCCTCTGCTGTCTTGCAGTCTGACCCTCTGTTGTGTTTCGTTCTTCATAACATCACTTTAATAACATGCAACCAAACTCCTTTATCTGGTCTAAAAAGGTGAAGTGACATTTTGTGATAATCTTTTTCATAATTGTGAAGTTAAACTTAATCTACATTTCAACATATTTTTTCACTGCACAATATCAACCTTGCTCTTTTAAAAATGCATGTGTAAAATAAAACTAATAACAGTCCTCTTCAGTGAATGCTTCTGAGAAAGTGTTTAAGTGCTCTTGAAAATAATCATAGACAAAAGTTTGTGCAGAGGGAAATCTTAGTAGAGTATTAAAGAAAATGTTACACAAAGTCCAACTTATTATGTTGATATGTAAATGTTTATCTTTGGCTTCTTTTTTCATGACCATGGGTTGATGCCTGGTCATAGTACTCTGCTTTTTGCTTGTAGTGATTCTGCAAAGCCCGCAGATGCATCCCTTTGCTGTCTCCAGGCAACAACAGAGGCAGCTGCTGTCAATCACAGCTGCATCGAAGAGGCAGTGACATCAGCCATGTTGTCGATGACTAAATGAGAAATAAGCTTATAATGCACCCAGTTTTAACATAAGTTGATCAGCAATTCAGAACAAATATTCTTTTTTTTCATTGTTGACAGAGAGACAGAAGTAATCTGATGAGACAACAGAGACATACTGTGTAATATTGTGATAAAAATCAGTCGTGTGGCTAATGTTTACTTTGGTAGTGACAATTAAACTGTAATCATCATTATAAAGAGGATAAGCTTGGAGGCTTTATAGAATTTTGTGCATAAACTGGTGGATCAGACACTTATGACTCATATTACCTGTTCACATTTCTCAGTCTTCTCCATACACCAAAGTTTGTTCTTCATGTTTTGTTGTTTCATATCTATGTGGACAGCAGATCTGTCTCATCACAGCCCCTAATGCTGCCGTTCTGATGCGGTGTCCCTCGTCATATTGAAGTACAGATGGTACCGCTCTGTTCCTGTGCAGACATATTTCTGGCATTGTTGTCTGACAAGATGATGTGTGAAAGAAAAAGCTATTTCAATGGCTGAGAATTTTTTGAGAAACAATTTCAACCTTAAAGGAAATAACCATGTGAAATTATTTTTACTGTTCAAATATAAGGGTTTTTTGGCTGAATCAAAACATTGTTCACATGCTCTAATAACTCTCACAAGAGTATATTTGTTCAGCGACTTTTAGTCTTCATGAAATTATACTGTCTTTTTTTCTTTAATAAAACTCCCTGGCATCATCCAAGATGAATCATTATTGTTCAACCAGCTGCACCAGAATGGTTTTCAAAATTTCACCAGATTTTTTACGGGTGAGAGAGCCGACACAAGTAAATAAGGCACAGAGGGAAATAGGATGGTTATTGAACTGAATGTTGCTTACTGCTGAGTGGATTTAACTTCTCCTTAGTCAGTGTGATTTTATCATGTTTGTGAGGCATATGTTTGTTGCTCCGTTGCACATTTCACCTTGACAGCATCTATTGTGCTTCTTTTTTCAGCTAGCCTTCACTTTTGGCTTCAGTTTTTTTCTGTTCGACAATGAACAAACTGTGTGCTTAGCTGTCCTTCAAGATTCTTATAATAATGCAGGGTTAGGATTGAAATAGATGGAGCCATGATCGTCTTTATAGCAGATCAGAGGAAGTAAAATCACTCATACCAGACCTCCTGCTAGACTCACACTGGGTTTGTGGCTCCATGCTTTCTCAACCCAACAATTGCGCTATAAGGAAATAGCATGAAGCTGAATAGTTAGTCACATGACCAAGGGTTTCCCACACTTCCCACCCTGACTAAAAGTATTCTCTCAGTCATGTTGTCTTTATTGACTTTTTTCTCTTCATATGACTTGATGTTGTGACCCTGAGGTTGATATTGTCCAACTCTACCTTCCACTCCTCACGGAACACTCCTGTTGACTACTGTTGTCACTATTGGTTCATTGTTTTCTTTCAGGCAGCACATAGTTCCAGCCTCTGGCAGCCACTCATAACCTGTCAAGGTGAATTGATCATAACTGACGCTGAGCAGCACAATTATTTCTCCATTTTCCTCTGCTTATTGATCGTTGCCTCTGTACAGCCAAGTAAAGTCAGAATGGATTAACCATCAGATTGAGTCCAAAAATCCAGTGGAAGGGTGATCCAGAAGGATTTCACCTCAGCATTTCAGCTTTTTCTCCTGTTCTTTGAACCATCTTTTCAATTCTGCATACATGATGATGCCATCAGTGGTTGGCTGTCATATCTCACATATCTCCAGGGATCCATTTTTTGCAGATATCCTCATCAAAAAATTCTTGCCTTTTTTTACCCCCTATTGAAGGCACATTTTTACCTGTCGATCAAAATGTGTGTGTGTGTGTGTGTGTGTGGGGGGGGGACGTCTGACATCCTCCTCATTGGTGTGAAATCATTAAGGATAGCAGATGACTGTGCAAAGCTTAATTAAAAACAGTTGGTGCCATTTTTTTTCAAAGTAAACAAAGTAGCAGCACCAATAATGATGCAAATCAATAGCCATAAAATTTAGTGTTATGCACTGGTGCTTAAACAAGTAAGGACAAAGAGTTTCTGTTTTGAACCAAGTCAGAAAAACTAAAGAACAAACTTGTAGTAAACCATACACAGTCATTGAGGAAAAATGTGTATGAAAGAAGAAAGGATCATAAAAATCATCTTCAATGTGCTATAAATCAAAATTCATGCACAAAATGTGCTGTAAAAACAGACATAAAGCAGACATAACACTTCATCACTGCACTAAATGGTCCTGTTGTTTCCTGTGTGCAGAATAGAAAAAGCTAATCTCCCTCTGTCCATAGTTAAAAGTCTCTCAGTGGAGAACAATTAGCCGTCTTTGTGGTTCACAGCGCAGAGGTCAAATTGTCAGTGTGTGTATCCAGCAGAACAACAAACTGATCCGTTCTCTCCTCCTCAGGTTGTTGAATTTTGCAGCCAGAGTGGGTTTGCTGGGGCATTAGGGAGCCACACAGGAAATGGATGTGTTTGGGGGCCATGACCAACATGACAAATTCTTCAAGAACGAAAAAAAAGACTGGTATTAACAGGTTCCCGTTGTTTCCAATGTTCTGGATCTGCTCAGGAACATTGAAATTTCAAAAGCTTATGGTTTAATTTTTTTCCCCAGCAGAATTTAAAAAATTGCCGGTCCTCCTTTTCATTCTGCGTACAAAGCCATGGTTCAATGTCTTACCCTTGTTCCAAACTTAGTCCATTTTGGGACCTGAACTCGTGACCGTCTGGTTGCCAAACCTATTTCCAACGGATTGAATAATTGCCACCCAAACTTTTTCACAGTTAGAAGCCATCTGCACTCATCCCTCAACACCCAGTTTTATTTTTACACTTAGAGGCAAGTTGCCATTATTTGGCTGACTGGATTCAAGCACATTATTTGACTCAGACACCAGACTGCTAACAATATTTATCCTGATGTGTTAAAATAGCACTTCCAGAGAAAAGGTGGACACCTTTTTATAGCACTGTTTCAGTTTCAAAATTCTCTCCAGTAAGTGATGGCGTGATGCTGCTGGTGTGTTTCTGGTGTTCCTCCTGATTAAGCAGGAATCTGCCCTAATGACCTGACATGTTTGTCAGCAGCAGTACACTTCGTAGCACAGCTGTCCTCCTGCTTTAGCTTACACTGCAGACTCTCCTGCTGAACCCGCTCTGCTGTCTACATCCATCCCACTCCCTTCTGGGTAAATCTTTGAGTCCAGGGATCTAACACCCTGACCTCTACATGATGGTCATATTAATGTCTGCAAAACTGCAGACCTGCTCACCATTCTAGATAGAGCGTGGGTCTGGGTGTTGGAACCCATGGGGGGGGGGGTCTTTTGGGGCTCTGTGCAGTGGATGCAGCTGAGGAGTGGAACTGGATAGAAATGAAAACGGGCAGAATCATTACACAGCACTTTACACTTCACTCCCATTTCACTTCTAACCTCTGAGTTTCCTTTCAAGGACAAAATGAATCTCAGCACAGAGACCCCCACTCACAGCCTCCTCTGCTGCAGAGATCAGTGTCTGTCAAACTGGACTACACTGCTCCAGAGATGATGTTTGCTCCCTCAGCAGGAACATGAAGGGTGTTCCTGTGTCTGGCATTTTCTGGCTGAGTGATGAACACGGCAACATGTGTACAATGCAGCAGGTACCAGCAGCACTACTTTCTTTTCAAGCTTCTAACTGGTGAAGTCTGTAACCTCCCACCCAGTACTTGAGTTATTTAACTGGGCAAAGCATTGTACTAGTGAACCTGCTGGCTTTATACAAACAGTGATCATGTGCATTTGGTTCAGACCTGGTTTGTAGCCAATTGCACTGTTGCACTAGAATTTTGTGCACACCTTGCTGTTATCTTTCAAATGGGCTTCCATATATTATTTGTTTACATTATAGAAAATTTCACCTGAAACAGAAAAGCAGTGTCTAAAATAAAGGTATGGGTCATGAAGCTACGTTGTTGTCTTTGAGTACTTTTGGGTACTTTTGCAGTATTCCCAAGAGGCCAGGTAGGGGATCCTCTTTTTGGGGTCTTTAGAATATAGTCACCCTACTCAGTAGCCTTTTTGCTAGTTGTGACTGCTTTATGCCAATTTTTCTGACTTTTCATTCCCTTTTTGTAACTCCTGTGACATGTGTTTGCTATTGTCTTCTCCTTTTTTTTCCTGTTTTCATCAATTATTTTGCTGCTTTTTGACCATTTTTGCCACTTTTCACCACTTTTTTGCTTGCAAAGTTAGTCCTCAACGATGTGGCTTTTTGTTTGAGCAGGATTGAGTAACACTGGTGTAGAGCTTTAAACATCTGTAGCAAAAATGTTATCAAGTTTTTTGACACATTTGAGGTTGAAGAAATGTTATACTGCTTGTGATCACAATATTCCAGCAGGCTGTATTGCAATTTAATATAATTTACACTTAACTGCCCAGTACCAATTAGGAAAGAGCTCTTTTTTGACTTGGCATCCAGGTGGCTTCAAGGGCATGTATCACATATCTCGTATCAAAACGCCAAGCAAACCCCAGTTTAAAAATGGTTTACGGCGATATTAAAACTTTAAGGCATGCAGCTTAAATTCATGGTTTCTCTTAGGTGGCTATTGACCCCCCACCCGTCTTACCATGGGACCTATTATTTCTGTGGATGCTCCCGATTTCAGTGGTCGTCATGTTCAGTTCGTCTGAACCTGCACAATCTGCATGACAGACAATCTCCTGTGGGACACTCATGCTGGGGTTTAATGTCCACAGAGGAAGCTACCACAGTCAGCACTGCTCATTGTGCATTAGGATATATGCTTTTTAATGATGTTGCTGATCATGCCTAATAGTGTTCTGTACACAGCTTGCAGGATTTGTGTTTAGTAGATTTGTTAAGTAAAGCAGTTTGAGAGTTATATCCCCAAGGGCAGAAGCTTACAAGGTCAAATAAAGAAAGATTTAGTAAAAGGATGGGCGTGTCTTTATGTGGGCCTGTTTAAAAAAAAAAAAAAAAAAAAATCATTCATATATTGTATAAGAGATCACCAGGCTTTGAAATTTCAGCTATATCAACAACTTCTGAATTTTTATTTTGCTTAATTGCTAATTGATCCTCATAATGATCCGCCTTATAACAGATATTTACCGTCTCGGACAGCATATTTTTCCGGTGAGCCTTGACATTTCCCCAACGCTCATATTGGTGTTCATGTCCATTAATTTGCCCATTTGGATGCAATTATGGCTGATGCCATTTGTCAGAATGCAGGCGTGTGCATTCCAGTGAGCGCTGCTGATTTGCACTGCTGTCTGTCAGAGTAATTAAACCACAACCAGAGGTGGAGCACCCGATTGATTTCTTTCACCCCTTTTGTGTAGAAAATGGCTCAAATGGAATTCAAAATGGCATCAGTGAAAGCTTACATGTGGGGAGTAAACACACACATGCACAAACACATACGCATACACAGACACACACACAAAAAGCCATAAAGCAGCTGCTCTCAGACCAGTCAGGGTACTGTCACACTGTGGAGCCATTAGTGGCCCCTGAGCTGATGGATTGTTGAAATCTCTGACAAAGACATGAAAATCTGCCCAAATGTGTGAAAGCATAGAAAAATGAAAAAGCTCCAACACACACCACAGTACTCATCTCATCATGGCTGCTGCTGAGATTCATTTCCAAACACCGAAGCATGCACATGTCCTCTTTCTGTCTATCTGTCTTTCTGTCTCCATCCATCTTTCTTTCTTTGTCCTGTAAACTCTCAATGGCATCTGCTTGGCTTTATTTTTTGGTGGATTTTGAAGCGGTGCAAGGCCGTCACCAGGGAACCAATTACTCTTTCAAAGATTGCCTGGTTTCATCTATTTTTTATGGGAGGTACGGCAGAGAGGAGCCTTCTCATACTAAAGCCCCAACACCCCCCACCCCTAGTCGATCTCAGACCATCCACTCAGAGCCAGACATACTCTACGTGGCATACTTTAAATATGCCAGGTTCAGGACACTGGTACTATAAAGCTCTACAGTACTGATGAGCATAGTGAGGATATGTTCATGGTTCATGGATCTATCCTGAAGGTGCCTCTTTTTTGATTTTTTTTTGGCTGCTATGCTCACTTTGTAAACATTGCAAATCCTTGATATTTACAGCTCAGGTTGTAGCTAAGGCTGACCAGCCCTTTTTTTGTACTGGCCAAAGAAGAATGAATCAAAAATGTTTGTTTGATAGCATCGCTACGCTTGAATAATGCTCAGTTCATCGTTTAAGTTAATGTGAGCTGATCATATTATGGGTTTTAGTGCTTTGCTCTCTACTTTGATTTCCCTATGCATGTAAAACAGTCTATATGGACAAGCACAGGGACAACATAACTCACTTTGACGACATCCTGCCACCTATCCCATTGGTAAATGATTTACATAACATAACATAGCTAAGAACAGATATCAGTATACACTGCAAACTACTCACTGAATGTCAAATTTTTCAACTGGAGCAACAAAGTCTTTGTCTCCATCTTTTAAAAAACTGATGATTTGTTTTCCCATCTTCCTGAAATACATCACAAATAATGGATCTGATCTCTCTTCAACATTTACTCAAACCTTGGCTTCCCCTCTTTCAGACAAACTTTACAAAGCTGTCCTTCTTAACTCCTTACAATCATGCATCATGATGTCTTTACAGCAAATGCAAGACCCATTATTTACAAGTAAATCACAAAGAAAGAGTCTTTTGTGGGTTCACACCAGTGAGTAAGCCTGAGTGAAGCCTCTGTGGGGTTTGCTATTTACAATGAAACTGAGACACTCCGGAACAAATGAACTTGCACTCCCCAGAGATATGTAATAGCCCCAAAAAATTAGCATATTTATTTTGTAGATATGTCTGGAGCGCTGAGTTTTTTTTAATCCAAACACAAGTCATTCGTACAGTTTTCGATGGAACAATGAACCATACCGTGTATGGCGAAGGAAGTTAAACCTGGACATTGTTCATCACATTCTGCTATCCAAGGTGAATATGTAAAAAAGCTTTCAGAGAAATTGTAACATATACTGGAGTCAGATAACATCTAATGAGTTATGCAACCAAGGATGCACAATAAACAAGATCTTTGGTGAAACATCTTAACTTGACTTGACACGTTAGGTTATATGTCTTTCCTATCTTTCAATGTTAGTGCATATATTTATGAACAAATCACTAGTTGGAACTCCTGATGAAAATATAGGTTATACATTTTAAAACATTGGGTTCTATGGGGCTTTAACTCCAGGATCTTTCCCTGACATTACTCAATTGAGTGCATTGAGTGTGCGAAGCTTCATTTGAATTACAGCTCACCAAGAGCACCACGCAGCAAACTGGAAACTGATGTCCAACAAGGGAGGGTGAAGATACACATGTCAGCAAAATGTTAATGTTGTTGCTCATTACTGCCGTGCCGTTAGAAATGGCACATGAAATAAACAATCTCCTGCTTTTGTTGCTGCATTAAAGCTGAAGCACTGAGTTGCAGAGCACAGGAGGAGAGTCAGGGGGCTGTTGCTGAGATGGAGTAGTGGTTGAATTATGGGAATGGTCCGGTTGTACCATAGGTGTGCTCAAGGCTCAGTGTCCCTCCGCTGTATATTTCTGCCTCTTTCATCACAGCCCCACCTCATACATGTAAAGCAGCATTTTGAGAGGGGGTAAAGAGGAAAAAAGGTGTCATAAGGGAAGATACTGGGATATGAGGAGAGAGCAGTGAACTGGAGAGATTGTTTTCATTAATCTTTGTGTATTCAGAGAACACCGACATGTCCTTTTCTTTCTCGATTACACCCTACTTTGTATTCACAGTTGCGCACATTTACACAAGGGACCTGCCCAGGTTTTTTACAGTTTGGCCTCTCAGCAGTTCACCAGAGCAGTCTGGGGTTAAGTGTTTTGCACAGGAGCACCTTGACAGTAGTGATTAGGGCAGTTAGTGGTTTATCATCGACTGTCCTTGCCAAGATTTTTACATCATGTTTCTGTCACAAAAAAGCTTCTTATAACTGCAGGATTATTCAACTTTAGATATTAGAGTGTGTGTGAGTCAAGCATAAAAATAGTTGAATATTTGACCTTTGAGCTTTTCCTCTTTTGTCGTTATATACAACCTAATTGTGTTGAATAGATCTACATTTCTTTAAAATTGTGCCATTATACTGATGTGCTGATGTGTGTGATGGACTGAAAGGGAATATTGTGCTGCTGTCTCTTTAAGGCTTCCCACTCTACTAAAATCCCCTTATGATTGGCCAGCCCTCCAGATGGTCTATGATTCGACCTTGGTGTTTGAGGTCCGCCTTCTCCAATTTTTTAAAAACCAGTTAGTAGACCCTCATTTCATGGCCTCATCCTAGGTGTGTTTAATCCCTGAACTTGCATGAATAACACACTCTGTTTGCAAGTGCTTGAAGATATAATGCCAAATGTAAGGGTTTCCTTTAAATTCTTCCCTTATATGCTATCCAATGGGAGTTTAATTTAGGCCCTGCTAACACAACAACATTCATACATCTGGAAACGCAAAAAACGCAGTGAAAAAATATCTGTGTCTACATGGAAAAGCTGAGGGTCTGAAAACGCTGTGGTGTGCATACCAGGCCTGTAGTGGGTGGTATAGTTGTTGGTGCAGTAAACACACAGCAACAGTTAAGGGGCCGAAGTAGAGGTCAGCTTATCAACTGGCGTGTAAAATCCCACTGGGGGTCAAACATTTCTGTTACCAACCATGCAAATGTGAGGCAGAGGTGCAACAATTGCTTTGTCACCTTGAAAGATGTTGTAGTTTAAATGGTCCCTAAGTGGCAAGTTAAAGCTGGTTGAGGCAGTGCAAACCTGCTAGCAGAAGAGATAGTTTGAGTCAAGTGACAGATAAAGGTTTTCACAACTTACCAGATAATCTGTTCTCCTCACTTACTTTCTTCAAAGCAATCTCCATTTTTATTCCAGTATCTATAAAAACATACAGTCACCAGTACACATCACGGAGCATGATATCCATGAAGTTGAACTCCTCACTTTACATCGGTTCCTGCTGCTGCAGTAATTTAGACTCCATCTAACTTACTATTACGAGGGGAAGAGGAGATGGAGAAGAGGTGGAGGTGATCAGTAGTGTGACTGTTTGTGTTCAAGGTTGTGGTTCTGAATTATAGCAAAGGGGTGGGAGTGTAGTTAGAGTAATGCCTCTGACAAAGGTCACAGCACCTATCTCACCGCTCTCAATGTGAGTGCAGGTGTGTAATTGGGATGTTAATGGAGAGGATAATGATCCAAAGCGACCCTTGTATAAGCCCCTACCTCACATCAGTGCCTCTCAGTACTCCTAATCCCATCCTTTTTGTTAACAGACGTGGAAAAGCGAGACCATTATTACATGCAGAGTTAACAGGACCCCAAGCATATCATTATGGTGTGATTGTAGAGAGTTATTACTGTTTGCAGGAGTGCAGCTGACAGGGTTCCTGGCCCGTGCCGTCAGACCGCCAATTTACATTTCTGGTCAGCACTGGCCGCCCGCTCCCACTGGCACTGCTCTCAATTCTGTGCTGGGCTGCACATGGATTTCCAGAAAACTATTGACAAATGGAGGCTTTCTTTCCAAAATGTTATGTATCCCCTTTGGAAAAAAAGGGATATCTTTTTGCTTAGCACTAAAAGAGGAACACCATTCTTTGAAATATTATTTTTTCCAAAGGAAATGGTTTATGGTTGCAGATAACTGAAATGATATTTAAGCTTGCAATCATCCTCTCTTTGAATAGTCACCTTTTTAAACACAGGGTAAAATATTGATTTCTGGGTTTCCAGGCGGTGAGTCTGCAAGGCTTTCTCAGATGAATTTGTAATTTAAAGAGACTGTATTTTTTCTTTGCTATCAGAAAACTCACACTAGGCTTCTATTAAAAGATCAGTTACCTTATCATTAAAACAATTTATACCCCACCTGAGGTCATGGGTATTTTTGAGACCGGATGATTCTGTATTCTCATCTAAACACCGAACAAGAATACTGTCTTAGGAATGAAATAAAATGTATAGATATGTCAGATTGTGATCTTGACTTGGCAGGCAAAGGCAGCCGATGTGGCCTGCAGTGTTTTGGCATGATATAAACGTTAACAGAGCTTGACTTACTCAGGGGTTTTTTTGGATTTCATTCACCACATTTAAATGGAAAGCTGTTTTTTTTTAATTCAGTGTAGTGACATGTCCAGGGAGCTTGCTTGGAGCAGTTTATTGGCTTGGAGGAAACTGTTAAGCAGCACAAAAGAAGAGTAAATCAACATGCACCAAAGATTGATTATTGTATGTGCAGGAATAAAAAGACTCACATTTCCACTGAGATTGCCACCTCTGACATTCCTCTTCCAATGGTATGTGAAAGCTTGAATATAAGAATTACTTAAGGTCATCTATTGATGCCTTGAGTCACAGTGTTTAATATCTGCTCCGAATTCTCTTTCTCAGATAGAAAGAGAAATAGCTGGCAACTCATACTCCATAATTGTGATGTACAAAAGATGGTGGAAAGAGTTCCTTAAAAAATGAATTGAGAGAAACCATATTTACTTCCAACTCTTTACATTGCGTGTTTCAATCACTACCAGCTTTGTTAGCTGTGAAATGGAGTTTAACTGACCCAATATGCACCCAGTTTGAAACAACTTCACTCTTTAAAAAATTGTATTCCTCTGGATTCATAAAATGACTACAAATGTCCCCTTTAACGACACATTTTTCATGTGACAACTTTATGTCTGAGGTTTGGTTGCTTTTGCAGGAAACCTTTTGGTGAGAGTTTGGGATTGTGGTTTGGGTTACTTAAAAGAATTGAAGCACTTTTAAGAATAGGGGGACATTGTCGTCATGGCTACAATAACAAACATATGGTTAAGGTTTGGGGACAAATAGTCCATAATTACTGACTTTTGGAAAATGGACACAAACAGCTGTTTCCCATCCTGTACAAGTTAATTTTTGGAAAAGAGAAAGCTACTTTACTGAACTAAGATTCACAATTATACAAAAAATTCTGCTGTAATCGGAACAATGCAAAACCCTCACACACACAAGCCGAGTCTCAGTTTGGGGGCTGAAGCCTTCAAAGGATGCATTGGAAGTTTGAATGCGTCACTGCGGTGTGTCAAAGGCTGTCCCAGTTGAGGATTTCTCAAAATGAGTCTGACGTAGGACGTGCATCCTCTGGCACACAGAGGGTACAACCAAGCATCCTTTGTGGCCCAACCAATCCCATGGGTCTTTGCAACCCAATTAGAACAAAATTATATTAAATTACTAAAAGAAAGTTCTCAGTGTTAACACAATGAAAAACCAACTGAACTGACCCACCAACCAAATTAGAGTTACAGATCAGTAAACCCTTCTAAAAAAAAAAAAAAATAACTACCACCAACCTAAATTTTTGTAGTCATAATAATTTATTTACCATAATTTGTGGGTCTCCAAACAATCTACTAATCAAATCTAATGACTCATTGTATACAGTGTATCCCCAAAGTATTAACAATACCTTACTTTACTTTTTCCACACATTATAACATCATGGCCTCAATTCACAACACAATAAACTATCTTGTTCTTGACAATTTGGAAAAAAAAAATTTTGGAAATTTTGCAAATGTATTGAAAATAAAAACCAAGAAATCACATGTGCAAAATTGTAAAAAAAAAATGCTGTTAACATGGGGTGTTGGGTGTAGAACTTCGAATAAGAAAAGGAGTCATTCCATTTTAGAAAGAGACTGTAACATAAAATGTGGAAATTCGAAGCGCTGTGAGTACTTCCTGGATGCTCTGCACTCAGCAGAAAATTGTGTGTAATTGTAGCTTGTTGCCTTAATTGAGCAGTTTTTTTTTCATCATTACACTCTAGACTGTAGACTACTTTTTAAAGAAAGATGCAGTTTACCATGAAAAAAATCACAAATGAAAAAAACAAAACAAAACAGTATTTTGCTGACTGGGATTTTCATAATTTAAACACATCCCCCTCTTGTCTCTGGAATAACTGGTCAGAAACAAAAAAACCCTGCATTCAATTTGCCTGTGGCCTCACTTCATACAACCCACCAACACAGTGAAGAAC
This sequence comes from Thalassoma bifasciatum, assembly GCA_008086565.1. NCBI lineage: Eukaryota > Metazoa > Chordata > Actinopteri > Labriformes > Labridae > Thalassoma > Thalassoma bifasciatum. The sequence goes on along the minus strand of RPOG01000867.1, from coordinate 123,614 downwards.
TGACAGACGTTGAGGGGCTCTGACAACCTCCCTACAGTCTGAGTGATCTCATTCCATACTGGGAGTTCTGGCACCTTGATCCACAACATGTGTGTGTGTGTGTGTGTGTGTGTGTGTGAGAGAGAGGATGGGAGGTAGGGGTGTGCGTTTGCCTCACACTGCTCAATTCATCCCCATGGAGACTTGCTATGCATGACGGCATGTCACTATTTTTAAAACATGCCGTCATCGGGATCACTTGTGCACACGACCCCCCCCCCTCCTCAGCCGGCGGTGGTGTGAATCCCAGCCCCACCCCGCTAAGCTCAGCAGGGAGTCTGACTCTGCTGGCATGGAAAAACCAGCTCTCCATGAATATTGAAAAGGCTTCTTAACATGCAGTGTGTTGCTGGGTTTGTGCTAAGATTTTAGAGCGTAGTGAGAAACTGGCTCTGTTGTGCTGGTAATTCAGTCAACACAACAACAACCTGAACCTGCTGGGCTCAAACCGTAAACTCTATAAGGAGCAGTTATATATAAAGTGGAAGGAAATGACTTAGATGTGTGTGTCACCTTCAGGTATTAACATATATTGGTTGTGTCAGTGCATCCAGAGAGTAACAATGAGCTGTGTGTTTGAACAATTCTTCAAGTGAATGTGAGATTTCCTGCATAGTTTTGTCCTTGCAACCTGTTAGCTATAAATTCAACTTTTTGAATATTAAGGAGCAGCTGCAATTTGTGCCAAATATTTTCCAAAAACAAGCCAGTAACATAAAAAAACACCTTGTCACAGCTGCTGTTAGTAGAAACAAATTGTTAATAGACTTCATATAGGAGGATGGATCCATAGAGGGCTGCTCGTACAATAATTTGGGCATGTCACGCATTATTACAAATACAGACCAGCTGTTATCCAAAAGACACATTTAACAAGAGATCTGTGGCAAGTAAACCATTGTTATTTTGTGAGACTTATCAGATGTGGACCCATTTTGTTGTTGATTTTCTGTCCTCTGCTCTTCCTTCCAGTCATGATTTGAGTAGCACTTAAATTCCAAGGCATTGAACCGTCAGGGCCCTGTAGGCCCCTCAGAGAGGAGGGAAGTATTTAAATAAAATATTTTGAAAAGTCTGCATGTTTGATTTCATGTTATCAAAAAATAAATGAAAGAGGTCAATTCTCCATCCCTCATCAGTGTTTTTATCTGTGCTGTTGCTAGGGAGAAAGTGCCATGCCTAACACTGCCTAATGAAAGGTGATGCTGCATTACCTTACATTATTGAATGCCTAGTTATAACAGCTCATTAAACGAATAATTTCCAATGACATGTAAAATGACTAATCATACCTTCCCTGTAATGGTGCTGTTTGACTGGGAGTTCAGTGAACATGCTCTTCAAGGAACTAAACAGTTCCTGTAGTCCTGTTAAGATTATACGATCAGGCAAGTGATGTATAGAGAGGCAAAAAGTGGTTTGATGGTCACTCTGAGCCAGATGTAACCCCAACACACAGTTTAGGGTTTTTGTATATTTTGACATTTTAATTAAAAACCAAACTAGAACACATTTCTGAGAAGTGTCTGTGTTTGAACAGCTGCTGTAAACTTGATATACATTGAAGTGAGTAGCTGAAGATCTCCAGTTTCAAGGTGGATTTCAGGAATAAAATGTAGTTAAACTTTAAAGTTGGTCAAAAAATACAACATTGGTATCATTTAGTGTATATATCTTTATTTATACTTTAGACATATACTACCAATGAGGCCTTTCAGTATAGTAGAATATAAAAAAATATAAAAATGATCCAGTCTCCCATGAAGTAGCCCCAAAACAGAAATCAATAACAACAACAAAAAAGCAAGAAATCCAGAAACAATCATCAGAGATGAACCTGTCAAAAGTAACTTTTAACAATTGCATCCCTTTTCACACAACAAATCAGTCCTTCATTCTGATTTTTAGCCCCTTTTAAATTCAGATAAAAATTCCCGCACATTTATTGTGGCTCCAGTGAGGGGTCACAAAAGAGAAAGTGCATGGAAATTATACATGGAAGTAGATATTGATATCTTGTCTTCTGTGTTTCGTCTCAAAATAAGAAACTCTTAAACTGACCCCATGCTGACTTTTTTACCTGCTGTACTACATTTATTAAACCAAGTGCGTTAAAGTTGTGTGTAATGTTATTGTTGAGAGTGGGTGCAGTAAAAATATTGTAGGTACTCTATCATTTAGAAATGTTCAAGATGCAGGCCCAGCTGAAATTACTGCTCAGTCAGTAAGTTGCACTGTTCTGCAAGTTAGCTGTTTTTTGTTAGAACACTCATTTAATGACAAGCCTTTGTGCAAATCTAATCGACAACAGGCTCATCGTATGTTTGCCGTTGTGGCTTCCAAAGGGTCATCATTGTGTTCTGTTCAAATTTCCTGGAGCTTGTGTTAGGTAAAAATTAGGGTAACCTAATTAAAATTAGGGTAAATTAGGGTAACCTAATTTTGTCCCACCCATGTTTTTACATGGGTTGTATGACAATAAAACTCCTTGAATCCTTGAATCCTTGCTTTCCAGTTTTGTACGCTCTAATATGAAGTTACACATGAAGTTTTGCTGGTCTTGAGTGTTAGGAGCGGGGAGGTGTTATGTTTTGTTGTGCAGTCTGTGTTCTTGCCTTTTTAAATTGATGTTGAATCTTTTGATGTGGATGTTTCACAAGCCTGTTGAATCAGGACTTGTTTTTTTTTGTTTGTTTTTTTTTTTTTTTTAATGAGTCACATGGGGGGATTTGTACTGAGAAATATTTTGTTGCTCTGTCCAGAATGATGAGCTCAAGCTAGGAATGAAGCATGAATTCTTGCAGCACTTCTTTTTCTGTGGGTGAAAATCAGATCTCTGTAAACACTTGTAGCAGATGTTAGAAGTTTACAGAACCCAAACAGCAAAAGCAGGCATTGCGCTGAAGCTAATCCACTTAAAAAAAAGTTTTATCCTCAAAATAATGCAGACAGAAGTTGTCATCCCTTTAAGTGTTGTATAAGCGTGGTGTTTTTTTATTTTTTTTGTTGACAGTGGAGTTTCCATTCATAATTTTGAATGAATATGTTTTTTTTCAGAGCTGCTGATTCATGTTTTCTTGTTGAGTGTTGGAAGCTGCTCATCTCATAACTGCTGCTTGTTTTTGTCATCACTTAATTCAGTGAGTTGCAGCGCCTGGGGAGATCCACGTTTGCTTTGAAATTCTTTTTATTAACCAGACTGTGTGGAGTATGAGAGGTGCTTTCTGTGAAGAAATAACTGGATACACACCAGAGGAAGTAATTTCATTCAGTAAATTGTTTATTTAAAGGTGTTAAAACTAGAAAGAATTTAATCAATAGAAAAAGAAGATGTGGAATTCTTCAAGCACACACAGCAGCATCACCAAGAACACACCCATACACACATCAGCCTATAGTTTGGATTCCCTGTGTGGCAGGTTTGTTGGAGCTTATAATGATGCCCTCGGAGGCTAGCTGGTTTTAAAAGTGAGGCCTGGCACCAGGCAAGCACCACAACAGGCCTCACACCTCTGTCTCAGCGTGGACTTTATTAAACCATTCCCTGTGATTCTGTTCCTTTCTCTCTCTCTCTCTCTCTCTCTCTCTCTCTCTCTCTCTCTCTCACTTGTCTAATGGCCTCTATATAGCTGGTTCACAGGTAAGCCATAGCCTCGCTTATGGCACAGACAGAGAAAGAGAGAGGGCTGCTGTTTCAGCCACCAATGAGCAAGTTTCAGTTTGTTCTTTAGAAACATGTTCGCTTTTATCTTAGTATACCATTAGCATTGTCACTCTTTGATTTTTTTTGATAGAGACCACAAGGAATAAATTTGTCTCAAACCAGTCATTTGACTGTGCAAATGATACAACATTGCAAGATAGACATTTTTCCATTCCAAAGGAAGAGCTGTATTAGACATTACTTATTAAAATAGAGTTTAAGTCTTCTAATAAACTGATACCTTGTGTATTATGAGCATTTTTCATATATACAGACTAGGGCCGAAAGATATATTATCGTTTCAATTGCTCTAATCCATCAACCGCCCTTTCCATATCCTCATTTAATATCATGCTTTTATTTTTCAGAAAAATGCTTAGTTTTTACGAAACCCAGAGTCATATTTTATCATATCGATATCTAGATATCTGGCATTAATATCAAGATAAAATATTTTGTCCATATTGTTCAGCCGGAATACAGTCTCATCAGATAGGAGACATTTTCATATGGCTAGTTAAGAGTGCAATATTTACACCACTGTAGTGCTACAGCTTCTATGTTAATGTCATAGAGGTCTAATGGTGAGACAAGTGGTCCCAGCACTGTACAAGCATGTGAAGGAGTAACTAAGGCATTGAAAAGGTGAGACAGGGTTAGAAGGAATATTTTCATTGATAGGACAACTTTATCTCGCAGAAAAAAGTCTTGTAGAGGTAACCACAGTTAAAAATGTTGTTTGAGTTGACCAAACTGCATTTTCCAATCATTAAAGGTAGGGTCTGCAGGATTTTCCTGAACAATTAAATGTCTACCTCATTTACCTGTAGGAAGACAAGTGTCCAGCTCCTGAGTCTTTCCTGTTTAGAAACCTGATGCTGCAGTTGCTTGCTGGGCTGGTGAGTGTTTTCGCATGTATTTAATAGCTGCAGCTGTGACTGACATTTTTACTCATGGTGATAATGTGTTAACTTTTCGTTGACTAAAAGTCTACATTGCTTGTTCAGAGCAGGGATCAAATGCTAGAAATCCCTCACAGGAAGCTTTCTCTTAGATGGGTTAAGAGTGTGAGCCACATTCTTGTTCTACAGCAGCAGGTGCAGTTCTTCAAAGAGGGAATTTATCAAAACCTCAAAAATAGAAAAGTAAAAAAAGTCTTGTCTCTAAAATGCTCAGGTTTGAATAAAAACAGATCTACAGGTGTGATTTCTGCTTCCTGCTTTTTCAGACTGTCATTGTCTGTGTGTTGCTTCAGTCTCACTTTCCTTCTTTCTGTCCACACGCCTTTTGTTGTCTCCTTCCATCTCTATTCCCCATCAGATTTAAAAGGCTTCGCATCTGCTTCCTGTCCTCCCCCTCAGACCTGACATAATGGCTCTCCCCCCTTCTTTGTCCCCCTTCACCTTCACCTCAGCTCTGACCCTCCTCCCCTGGTATCAGAGCTGTGTGCACAGTGTGGCCTCTCATAATTCAATCCAACATCAGATCCGATTCGGCACATCAACAAGTTCACAGCATCTAAGTGTCATTGGTTCAACTCCTCAAAGGCTGCCCCCCTCCGCCTCTTTCTTGCTGAGGTTAAAGGCATTTTGATCTCTGGTTTCATGTTGAAAAGAACTGTGATGTTTGATGCGGAAATTGTCCAAGAAATTAGTTTTGTGTAGTATCTTGTGGGTAGGTACAGTGGGGGGTTACACAATGCAATTCACAGAAAATGATAGACCCGTTTCAATCAAAGGCAAAGCTGTGAAAATGGAATTACTTTCCTGGATTTTTGCTTTAATCTCATCCTTTTTTTTTTTAAACATGTTCATGGGGGGTCTTAGTCAAACACACCAGGAGCCATGTGGTGGAGTCTGCATCTGTTAGTTTTGCATTTGCATGGTGTTGGCATGTAATTTAAGATACATGACCGTGCATGGCACTTTAATTAGATTCCTTCTTTTTATGCGAATTCACCCCTCGTTGGAATTCAATTTGCACCAAACAACCCCTGGGCTGTTCATTCTGCGTGACAGGCAGACTGACACACATTAGGTGCAGCTCCATGTAATGCAGAGATACATGTTTGGTATTACCCATTTTTGCTGCGGCATCCTGATTTAATTTACCGCCACACTCCTGCAAGTGCTGCTTATTTTAATGCAAGCATTAAATCCCCATTTCTTCAGTGCTGCAAGTGCTGCTTTTTTGGGGTTATTGTTTACAATCCCTGATAATTTCTATCCCAAGCTGTTGCTCATTCTGTCAGCTTCTGTCTCATGATATCAAACAGGGCTTAAGTAGACTTGGAACACAGCAGCTGCTGATTTAGTTTCACCTACAGATATTTTTGGCTCATTGACTGGGGTCCCCCATGGGAGCCAACTGCTTTGCTTTGGGATATTGATTTCCCTCTGGTAGGTCAGACTCGAGCTCTCTCTGCTTTATTATGGAGAGTGATGCCACATGGAAAAAATCTGAATCAGTCTCGCCTAATGTCAGCAGTAAATCCACAGCTAAAGTGACTCTAAAGCTACTAAACAGTATGCTAAATTGCTGAGAGTAACAAAGAGTCATGATTTTTCAGCAAAGGGGTCTATTTATATTTTGGTGCGATTTCATTTTTGAATGTTAAAACAAAAATCAAAGAACTACTTTATTTTTTGTCAATATTGTTTTCTGAATAGAAAGTCCAAATACCAAAACATACACAGACCCAAAAGAAAAAAAGACCTCCTATTTCAGCGGTTTTAGAGAAGCGTAGACAAAAAAAAAATGTTTGGGCAGGTTGGACAGAGAATACAGAGCTGTTGTCTGTGCAAACTGGTTACATTCTGCAAAATCTATGCGGACATCAGGGTGATTCAGGTCAAGTGTTTTTCCCACTAATGTCACCAATTTGGAACAGAATGCTTCACCAGAGTTTTAAATCAGTTCAGTAAATTGTTGTTGATATTTAACCCTGAGTGGTTGATTTTCAGACTAATCCAGGATACTTCCTGAGGCGTAACAGTTTTCTTAAAAAAGGAAAGTGTAATAAAAACCTGTAAAAAGAAAAAAAAGCTTTTCATTTAGACTTCCTCAACCTGACCTTCTTTGCCCAGTGTCTTTTTTCCTCTCATCTTGTCCAGCTGTCAGAAAATCACATCGCAGAACCTCTACACCCCCTCACTGTCTTGTATTGATTTGTTGTTTGTTTTGAGCGACAGCCAATGTGGTAATGCTGCATAGCCTCCCCCGACAAGTGTCTGTTTGTGCCGATGATAAAGGATGTTAGAAGACCTGGGGGGCTTGAAATTGAAATGAATCTATGTATTGTGTTTGTCAGAAATATGCGACTGATGTGTCCAGGCAGTCAGTGCTACCTGCTGAGACAGACTCTGAACAGACAAAGTAATTAGCTTGTGTCACAGCATAAAAGAAACTCTTATGTAGATAAAATGTAGTGTGTGGACAGAATTTATCATTCAAGGGGAATTGGAGTCCTGCAGTAAGCTTTCATCATGTTTTAAATAACAAAGGGATTCCTGTGGTTGGTTATAATGGCAAAACAAGGTTGATGGATTGCTTTGAAAGAGCTCATTTTGCAATTATGGCAACCTCTTTGTGCTTTATCCTACCTATCATTGAATATTTGACTGGAAGTATTGATTTTAGAATTCTTCTCTTTTAAGTACAACACAGGCTTCTAATACCAAAGCATGTAAGTCACATGACCGAAACTGCAATCCCAAACATTTAGTCATCTTAAAGAGTTATTTGTAAAATCTCAGTTCTGTAACTTGACAGTTGAGGATACAATCTCCCTTGGATGTCATCGGATCATTTGCAAGCAGATGTAAATTATTAAATTATTCTACATAGAAGCCTGCTGGGATAAGCCTGATCAAGTACATCTAGCTAAGTCTCTACAGATTTCAAAGGAAAAACCTGAAGAGAGCGAAGCTAGAAATCCTCATGTGAAACTTGAGACTTTGATTTATTTCCAATGAAAATAATGTGCCCTGTTTTTGGTTGATGTACTAGAGTCTAGAATGTCATATAAACCTAAATTACTCATTAAATCACAGAAGTCTTTTTTTCTTGGTTGCAATTCTTAATTTAAAAGGAAATAATTGTTTCTAATTGTTTGCTGGCAAAAAAATACAAAAATGTCAGGCGTCCCCAAAGAATAAGAAGTAATGTATGACATATTAGAATAAAAATTGAACACATTCAAAGATGGTCAATCAAAATGAATAACATGAGACTCAAAGGGACTTTGTGGACTTTCTAAGTAACCTTGAAAAAGTCTCTAAACATATGCCTGATAATTATCCATGAGCACTGGTTGGACAAAAGGAGGATTCACCAACGTTACCTGTTACAAACCTGCCTCAGAGTACTGGGCTGTGAGTTGTGCTAAATGTAGCCAACTACTAAACTGCTCTACAAACTTATAAAGTTTGCTAGCACTCTCATTTCAAACTACAGAGCCACATAATTTTTGATAAATACATTACCTCGTGACGTTGTATCCAATAAAAAGTTATCTTGAACAAAGAAAAATAGCATTAGAATGAAGATTTGCAAATGCTTTATTGATTTATGTCAATTGGTAAATTGTGGAAGTTCCCTGGACAGATCATCAGCCCATCATAGGGCTAACACAGACAAAGAGATCGACAACCATTTAGGCACAGGGGACAAAAGCTTAGCACTTTATCGATACCTGGCTTTGATGGGAATTATATAATCAAATTACCCCTTTTGAAAAAAAAGGTCTTCCCAGAAACTACAAGGACTGTCACCGACTTTCAACCAATCTGCAAACACCATTACTCTGGGTCATGCTATAAAAGAGCTTAATTGAAAATCTACTTTGTGTAAAGTGAGACTGAAGGTTAAATGAATCCCCAGAAGTTTCTACATCATTTGCAAATGCATGAGAGAATTTCAGTGTAAATGATGCCGTTGCTCTGCAGAAGAGCCACATAAGCCTTAATGCCTTGGAGGGAATCCAGTAAGATCCCCTCTAATAGAAGGTATTTAAGCTGCGACTTAAATTATTCATTGCGGTGCTAATCCTCTTGATGTAGCTTTTATTAGCTTGTCTTATTTATTTATTGTTGTTTTACTGTGACTCCAGGCAGGAACTTGGGACAGACCCCTCAGCATTAATCTATGATAGGTAGTGTGTAATTAGTTTTTGTCTACATTTTGTCTTTTCTGATTTTAATCCGTGTTCAACCTGGGGCTCATTAACTAACAGTTCCATTCCACCCTGTCATTAAAAGCTGATCTTCAGATGCCTGTCTCAATTTGGTTTTACAGGGAACTGTTTGTTGTTTTTTTCCTCCCTCTTTAGCGTTCTCTACAAAGATCTTTGGTATGTAACCCGACCCAGCTTTCATTACCAGTTAACTGTAAAAATGGCATCTTTAACGCACAGGCAGTTTTCCATTTTCCTCCTCATTAGCTAAAGGGAGCTCATAATCTGGCTCATAATTTAATCTTTTTGCTAATGTTATAGACCCGGATTGAAGGAATTAGTGCAAATTATATGATTTCCTCTGCCTCAGAATCACAACTTGTTAACCCTGCATTTATTTGAACTGTTTCTAACCAATGCAGCCAATTTACCTCATGCAAATACCTCTATACACAGACACACTAGCCTATATTCTCTGCATAATAATGGCATTAAGGCCTTTGGAGAGGAAAGGTCTCGCTGGGGATCAGTCCTCTCGACGCATCATCCATCCATTCCTATGGTCCCAGTTGTTACCCAACATCCCCCATGCCTTATGAGACCCATCCCCCATCCCATATTTCCCCCCATTTTGCTATTTGTTGGAAAAGAATAAGCGATAACCCCTTTCTACTTCATGAAAAGAGTCTGTTAATCCCATTTCTTAGCATTCTTCCTATTCTTTATCCTTGTTCTGTGCCTTTTTTTTCCTTAATCCAATCATTGGCTCTTTGTTGGTACACAATTGGTTTGGATTCTTGAGCTCTTTGCTGCTGCTTGAAATTACTCTTAATCTAGTTCAACTCAGTGTTACTGGCTTAATCAATTCACTTTTGGTTACAACACTAGTTTATTGAATTCTAATTTGCTGTTTGATAACTAAGACGCGAATAAAAGAAATCATCTCTGCACTGCTCCCTGGCAGTAACTTGAAGGTAGGGTCTGCAGGAATTTTCATTACTGTTTGTACACACAACACTCCGATCCTTTGTGGCTCAGTGACGGCAGCAGCTCACGCCCACGACCTCCAACTGAAGCTAACACTTCTGTGTGGGGGAGACTCAAGGGCCATACACCTGACGTCCTGCAGGTAAATGTGGTATCCTCCAAATATTGTATTGTTCTTTCTTGGGGTGTTATTCTCAGTTTTAGTGGATCACAAAATTCAACTTGCCATCATTTTTTTTGTAATTTTATCCATGGTTGTCAGAATACCCTCTGGTGAACCCAAATTGTTACAGAGACTAGTATGCAGGAGAAAGCCAGGCCAGGCCCCTCAGTAGCAAACAGTACCACAACACAATATTACCAATTAGACAAACACATATGGTGAGGCCAATTCATGTGAATCATAACCTGCTTATAAACCTTTTGCCCCCATTCTGTTTATGGTAAGAGGAGTAATCCATCGTTCTCAGAGTGCTAATTCTTCCATGTGCCCCTGACCCCAACCTGCACGTATGCTCACCAATGTCATCAAGATGGATCGGGAGAAAATGAGATGTAACAATATGGCGGGGGGGCTGATGGAGGGCAGGGGCTTGGATGTGTGGGGGTTGTTGGGTGGTTTGAGCTCAGTCGTCAATCTTTCCCCTTCAGCTTGCTACCCCTGCCTGCCTATTATCAGGTTGGCTGGCCTTCATCATGCCAGCCATCTCTACATGATGTGGATATTAATGCGTTTAGCTATCACACATTGCACCTGTCTGCTGCTTGTCTTCATTAGAGCAGCAGAGTGCTAGAGAGTCATATGCTGCAGTAATGTAAATTAATTCAAGCTGTTACAGCCCCACATGGAGTCCAGAGCCAAAAAGAAATGTTTGCACCCAATTTATTATCAGAGAGAACAAGAATTGAATATTAAATATCTATTTAGAAGTAAAGAGCTCCTCTATGACTCCAATGAGAACCATTCATCCAGCCTTGATGGTGAGACATCTGTCATTCTCAGCTTCACTTCCTCCAGAGAGCTTTCCTGGATGTTCAAGCTTATACAGAAACATCTGGGGCCTGAGTGGAGCACATTAATGGTGGTTAATTAACTTCAACAGAGGTTTGTCATATCACAGCCATGTTCCCATTCATAAAGGATGAATGGACAATATCATGGGTGATAACTCTTGTTGTTGCGGCCTCTGTTACGGTGAATGCAGGGGGTTGAATTAAGCATGTGAATGTACTGAATTTGGGGAAATTTTGTGTTGTGGGGGCACTGTTCAAGTATAATTGGTGGAGCAAGTACCTTATGCACAGAAGCAATAGTCTCTGATGCACTGGATACAGGATTGATACCCTGACACTCCTCCCTCTCCCAACATTTTCTATTTCTCAAGCTGTCTTTCGTAAAGTGTCTTCTTAATCATTTAAAAAGAGAAGACATTGCTCTTTATTGCAATGGTTATAAGACAGTTGTTTTACTTTAGATATGAACCATGACATGGATAAAATCATAGGGGTGATCACGTTATTTCCAAGTCCTTTTTCAAAGTATCCCTTTGTCATCTCTCAATGAGATCTGTGTGACAAGCTTGTTGTGTGTCTTTTGAATACTAAATTACAACAAGCACACCCGCATACACACAAATTCACACCTGCATGATGTGTTTTATCTTTGAGATTTAATAGAGATTTTAACCTGGCTATTGTTGGGGGATGAAATCTGCCCTCAGCATCTTTTCCGACTGAATGGCAGTTAATGGAAGGCTGTGAGGATGCCAATGCCTGTCGTTTTCCAGGCAGTATACTATACACTGTTTGTCCTGGCCTGTGTTGAATAGGCAGGACTTATGGTCTGTTTTATGCAAAGCCATACAAGGTATTTTGGTATCACCAATACACCTTCACAGAGGTATAATTTGGATTTATGGGGAATGACCAAGGTTTGTGAATTGAATGATGTGTCTGTTTCACACACAGAGCTTCTCAGAACTCACTTTTTCTCACCTTGTGTTTCATGGCTTGTTCTAAATCTGTACTTTCATTAGACAGCAAATAAATAAATAAAAGAGAGAGTAGGGATTGCAAATATATATGTATATATTTGCATATTTTCCAAGTGGTTTGAATACTTAGATGTGGCAGCCTGTTCTTGGTGTCACCATCTACTGTTCCTCTGAACAGGATAGCAACTTTTTTGATTGAAAATTTCTGGATTTAATTTCTTTTGTTCTTAATAGTTACAGCAAAATATGTCAGTCAATTATTACATTGTCCCATTCCCACTCCTCCTACACTAGACCACAGAGCTTCCAGGAACTCACTTGTTCTCTAAATGTCACCCAGCACACTGGGAAGTAATAGGTGGGAATTAGTATCAATTAACAGGTCCCTAGTCCTGATTCTTGCTCCTCACGTGCCATAACTTGTGCCACTTCCTGCCCTTTGTGTTACCCTCCACCTCATTAGTTTCACCTTCCACCTTCACCTTCTACACCTGTTGCTTGTTACCCAGTGTATATAGTCTGTATTTTACGCCCCTTGTATCGGATCATTACATCTGACCTGCAGTTTCTTTGTGTTTTCAGTTGGATTACTTTTGGATTTTGCGTTCTTGGACTTTCTTGTACTTCTCTTCAATTAGCCCATGACAAGAACTGGAGGCTGGATATATTGTCATTCCCACTTGTACAACTATTTCAAGAGATTAAATACTTTTTGGCTTTTGCATTAAAACTTGGTACAGATGTTCATCAGCCTCGTGAACATTGTGTAAAACTTTGTGGAACCTATGGTTTATGAATGTTACCATCATCATGTTAAAGCTTTTAGATGCCCAAATAAAGCAAAATCTTCTGAACTAAATCTGAAACATCAGACTTGTTTGCTTTACCCAGAGTTCTTCCTGAGAGAGCCGTATATAAAACGACTCGTTGGCCCTATTATTGGCGGCTCGCCCGGGAAGCCCTTACATTTAATTGGCCTCCAGTTTGTTTTGAGCTGCACCCACCCATTACGATCCCTCATAAACATGGCAGTATAAAACTCGACTGCACCTGAGCATCGGGAGAGAGGGGAAAAAAGCACTTTGCTGCTAATGTCATTAAAGGGCCCCACATATTTCTCTTCGCTATGGAAACCCTTATCAGTGAACACACACTTCAGTTTCAGCCCGTGGTTGCTTTCACTGTTGCATATATATTCAAATACCCTCAATCATGGCCACTAAACCAGGAGGCCAACAGCAATAATGGTGGTAAAGGTCACTTCCAGCAACAACCTGTTAATTGGATTTGGCTCTTTTCTCAGCAATCAAATGCTGTCCATCAGGGGGTGTTGTATGATGGATCCCTAGCAGCTTTTTTATGTCAAGAATTGAATTCCTGGAGAAGCAAACCTGTGGTCTTACATTTCAGAACTCATTAATGAGAAGTCACAAATGTAGGAAGACGTTCACATGCAACTGAAGGCTCACAGGCACTGGCTGCTTCCTCCTCTGATGGAGAACTTTATGGGGAAAAAAGCCACGTATTTGTGAGAAACACTATCAGGAATTGGTATTTCATAGGACTCACGTTGTTATAATATGAAATATTTTGGTTTTGGTATGCCACATCCAGTAAAGAAGTGTTAAAGTCAGCCACTTTGCTTTAAGTGAGGTTAATTAAGAAGTAAAATTAATCCAAAAAACAGATTTTCCATGTCTTTGACTTTCATGTTAGGCTTTTACTCCTTTCAACCAGCACTATTTTTTTTTAACATTCTTCATGTCTTGTCGTTGTACTTTTATGACAGCTTAGGTAACTTTTTGTCAAAAGAGGGTTCACAGTTTGGCAAGTGTCTTTTTTTAGAGAGTGTCTTTTACACACCAAATTGTTTTGTGCAATTTGTATGATGACACATTTTGCTGCCTTGTTGTTATCATTATTATTTTTTTTGCAACGACTTACTCTTGAGTTTGGTCGTTTTTGACATCTGAGCAGAGCATCCACTGAGGAGAATAAAACCTGTAGACGATCAGTATCTAACCTGAATGTGACACCTTTTTTCGCTTTCCACATTCTTCTTCTTTTATATTTTCATTTCAGGAGGAACACTAGTGCTCCCATGTCAGACAGTACATCATGAATGTTCCCATTCCACCTCTGCTTCACTTTGCGTACATCTCTTAAATGTCTTGAGTTGTTTTCTTATATTGAACTGTATGGTATCGTCATGAGACAGTTTTTCAAATACTCCAAATCTTTGCATGTAACTCTTCCATGAGACACGTCTAGTCTCCAGACAGTTTTAACCTTGTTAGTTATTGTTTTTGTATCCCCGATAGGAGGAAGACATGCATGTCGTATTTCTGGGCTGTTCCCATCAACCCCCTGCTTGGCTCCTAACTGCCTTTAAAGCTTTTTTCCTATGTGGTATTCCCCTCATTATTGACAGACCTCAAAAAGCCTCCATAAAGGCACCACTCACTCGTTTTTTTGCTGGATTCTCTAGTGTGCTGTTGTGGCAGAAAACAACTTTAAAGTGGCTCTGTTTGTCTGTGAGACCAAGAGACAGATTCTGCAGTTTGTCTCCTTGACACTGTGTGTAAACTTAACCTTGGACTCATGGGATTTCAATAAAAGTGGCCCCAGAAGCAGTGATTCAAATTATCATTCTCTATCTTCACCACTGTTCTGGTGGGATAAAGGTGTACAGTCCTCATGGGAAATTGTTTTTTTTTGGGAATGCTGCACCTTGGTGGGGAATATGAAGGATGAGAACAATATCCACAGCGAGTACGGGGTTGAAACAGAGTTTATTGGGTATTTTATAGATTTGGGAAACTTTGCAGAGCGCTGTTTTTTCATGCTCAAAGTTGTTTCACCGCATTGGTTAAACTCTTGGTCACATGCTGTTATAATGCCTGTGGGATTATTTTGGGGACTGCTGCGAGCTACAGGAGGCATAAAAGTGAAAAGAAGCAGCTGAACAAATCACCTGCAGGATCTGTAGTATCAGACATCTAAAGCTGCACAAATGGGAGAAATTTATACCACCGTCCCCTCAGAGCCACCCTGATTTTTTTTACTTTAAAAGAAAATACCAACTGTGCCTGTATATTAAAACAGCCTTTTTTCCTTTACCAGCTATGCAGGTGAACCATTAACAATTCCCCTTTTTGTCTCCTCTCTTTCAGGATCTTTTTTAGCTTGGCTGACTGCAGGGATGCATACTGATGTGCGGTCAGTGGAGGGGCAGTAAAAGAGCCAAAGAATCCTGGTTTGATGTAGGTTCAATGCCCTTTAACCCATTTATCTCTCCCTCTCTTTCCTGCATGACTTGGATCTGCACCCTGAGTCTTCACTTTTCATCCTGTTATACGCTGGAGATTGTCAGGCACATTAGATTTCCTAGAGAGTCATATGTGAGGCATGACCTTGTGCTGCTTGGCTTTGAAAAAAGACTCATATTTAAATCACAGAGAGGTGGGATCAGATCATCTGTGTGTCTCCAGTGTTTAACTGGAGTGGGATCAAATCTGCGTCACAAAATCTAAAAATTCAACAAATGGGTTACGAACAATGTCTTGCTAAACTGTCTTTATTTTGAACCTACTTTGTGGTTAGTTTCAGCTTAAACAGTGCAGCAGAAAAAGCCAGTGCATCTTTGGCAGAGCAGAGTTGAGTAACACTGATGTAAAGCATAAAACATCTACTGCAAAAAATTGTATCAGGTATTGTGACACATTTGAGGTTCTGTCTTGGATTCAAATATTGTTGCAGGCCATACCGTGATTTACTCTCATGTAGAATGTATTGCCTAGCCTTTTGGGTAATAAATAAGTTTATGACTATTTTTGTTGCGATAAAGTTGATATGAAGTGAATTTGCAGTGATGCTTTTCTAAAAGCTTCACTTCAATTCCATCAGCAGTAATCAAAAGCGTCATCACTGGAGACCAATTCAGCCCTCTGATTGGTTATATCATTATTTTGACTGTAGTTCACCACATTCTGCTACTCTACACACCATACTGGAGCCGACTGGAGCTTCTCTGAAGACAGGAGTGTGTTTTCTGCCACACTTCACTCCTCTCCTCCCATCATAGCTTTCCTACTGGTGCCTCCACATGTGCTTCAACGCTCTTTGTTCCACTCCATTGGGGTGTGTGCTCATGTGTGCGCCCCTGTGTCTGTCTGTCTGTCTGAGTGTGTGTGTGTGTTTGTGCAAGTGTGTGTGTGTGTGTGTGTGTGTGTGTGTGTGGATGAGAGTGTGCACCAAGAGAGCATTTTGAGTATGGGTTGGATCACTATGTTTGCTCCCCCACCCCTTCTTTCTTGTTTGACGAAAGTGTGTGTGTGTGTGTGTGTGTGTGTCTGTCAGTTGCAATGTTTGAAGTTGAGCCTGCCTGGCATGTGTATGTCTGCATGTGTGTCTGTGTGTGTGCAGTGCAAATGAAGAAGGCGGAGTGTGTGAGTGAATCTGTGCAGGGTTGCAGTGTGTGTGAGTGGGAGGATGCTCAGTTAAATGTGTGTAAAAAAAAAAGAAAAAAAACACACTGTTTCACTGTGCATGGTTGCTGCATGCCTATATAGGTGTGAGAAGCATAGAAATCCCCTCTTGCACACACATGCACACAACTCCAGGGACGAGCATGTTCATTATTCTTCCTAAAAGAACCATTAAAATTTCATCAGTGCAATGCAATCTGTAGCAGGGCGGGGGGTAGGAGTGTGTGCATGTGTGTGTGTCAGGGAAGGAGAGACACAGCAGAGTGAGGGGTGGGAGCTTGCATCCTCCTCTCATTCACCACTGCCTGCCTTCATGCCTCTCTCCTCCTCCTCCTCTCTTCTTCTTATCATCTTCTTCTTCTCTGGTGGCTCGATCTCCTCGCTGAGAGCTCTGCCGATGAGGAGATTACGACTTCTCTCATGATGTGAGCCGCCACAAGTCCCCTCCCCTCCTCCTTCCATCCATCCCACCTCCTCCTCCTCCTACTACTACTACCACTACTACAGCTACTACCAAGACGGCTGCTGCTGCACCCTCTCTCTCTCTCTTTCACACACACAGGCACAGGAGGAGGCTTTCCTCAGGCAAGGTGCAGTTTGGTTCTCACTGAGAGATTTTTCTTCCTCCCGGCTGCAAGCCTGTTTGGATGTGTAATGTAGGAGCGCTGGATGAGTCACATTCACAAGATTTTTTTGCACTGGATCCTAATTGGAATATCTTTTCTATGGGTGTGTGGAATTCTCTCCTTAAACTTGCTGGGAATTTTAGGTGAGCTATGCTTTCAGTTCTCACACTGTTGCAGCTGACTTGTTGACTATGTGATTAATCTGCTTCTTCGAGTCACAACTTTCATAGTTCTTTTCCTTAAAAAAAAAAAAAAAAAGTCTGATCCAATTTGTGTTGTGCTAGTGTGACTTGTAAAGAAGTGTTGCTCATTAAAGCACCTTATTTGTGAACACTGGTTGTGGGATTAGTGGGAAAGGAGCAAATACACTACCTCACTTCCCTTCCCACACATGGCAGTATCCTGTGGGTGGCTTTGTTTTGGCAGCAGCAGCCTGTGATGTCTTGTCTCAGGTAGATCTGGTGGATCTAATTGAGTCCTAATTGGAGTTCCCCTCAGTCATGGCATGTTTCGGTTTCTGAGCACCATACAGCCTAAGATGAAAGTGTTTGAAGAGCTGTGCATGTGTGTGAAAGAAAGATTGAGAGACATTATTAGGAAGTTTCACTGAGAACTATTCTGTGTGTGCTTGTGTGTGTTTGGCCAGCCCTGTGTGACTTTAAAAAGCTGAAAGCTTCTGTGTGTGTTTGTGGCAGTGAGAGTGCTGTGTGTGTTTTTCACAGGCCCATCTGTGGAGGTCCTGTGTGATGGATGGTGACTGACGGAGGGTGTGAGGTGTGTGAAGGAGAAGAAGGAGGAAAAGGAGAGGCATTAGGCTGGGGGAGGGTGTTGGGAGGAGACAGCAAAACTGGTCCCCCATCTGTGTGTGTGTGTGTGTGTGTGTGTGTGTGTGAGTGTGAAAGAGAGAGAGACGAAACGAGGTAGAGTAGTACATCACAGACTGGCTAATAGAAACCTGGAGACTTGAAGGGTCTTCTCCTGCTTTTCTTCTATCACTGCAGCCTCCACACACTGGGTAGTGACAGATGAACAGGAGGCCACTCTGAGGTTTCTGTCACTTTCTTCCTCTTGTGCAGATGATAAAAAAGGGTGTTAGTGCACAGCCTCTTTATGCCTTTTCTGCTTCCCTGGTGCTATACAGCTCTGTAAAATCCTTGCAAAAGTTTAAACATTTTTAAAAAAATGTCAAAGTTTAACAGTGAGAGGAGAGATCTTTGTTTTTTCTCAGCTGAAAACAATTTCTTCACTTTATGTTAACTAATGTTGGACAGTAGAGCTGGACTGGCAAAAAGAAAAACAAAGAGCAGAAGAAAGCTAAACAGGGGAGTGTGGTTCACTCAGTGTTCATTAATTTTTCACTTTCATATATGTATCAGAGCACTGAGCTGTGAGAGGCACTAGCAGGCTACTGGACTACGGTACAAACTGAGTTTACAAAGTATGTTTGTTGTCACATTTCAAACAGTAGCTTTTTATGTCTATTGATAAATACTTTGCCTTGTTGCATTGTTTCTGTTAAAAGTTGTCTTGTACAAAGAATAGCAGTGTTAAAAAGAAAGTCCTCACTGCTACTTTAAAATTTCAAGGAATTTGTGTCACTCTGAATAGCAGGTTAAGCGGAAACCTATCGATACTGCTGCATTTCCTCCGCAACAATGTGAGCTGTTGTTTGTTTACCTCCCACAGATAGTGATAGACAAGCTCTCCAGGTTGACTCAAAGAAACTGTCTGGTTGGTGTCTGCTTCTATTATTAGCTTCCTGCTGCAACTCCTTCACGTCTCAGAGCTTGTGATGGGTTTACCAAAAGAAACAGATGCTGTTTCCTCGAATGGTTGCTGTACTGTGGGGCCACCAATTGGTTCATTGGTTGGAGTGTGTGCTTCATACTCAGTGGCAAAGTCCAAGCCACCTTGGACCTGGCTTTGAGTCCAGCTCTTGAGCCATTTAGTGCACCCAATTTTCTTTCTCCATTTTGCTATTACTGTCCATAGATCATATTACTAGAGTCAAAAAATTGTTCTATTTAAAAAATGTATTTGCATGCTTTCTTTGAGATCATATGGCTGTGCATGAACGGTGAGGAGCTGTAATCTTTTTGTGACAGGTGACAGTTAGCACACACATAATGTGAAGTTCGTACAGGTGTATGTGAAGCCTGGAACTGTTTGATTGCAAGCAAACACCACACCCTCCTCACACCAGCCCCTGTAGAAGCCCCCCTCCCCCAGACAACACCCCCTACCCTGTTGTGAGTGTAAAAAGATGATGCATTCAGAAATCAATGGTTGTAACACTGCTGTGCTGTTATCCCTCATTTCTGCTGGGGGCCTGAGTGTGATTTAGTGAGGCTCCTGAGGCTCAATATCCCAGCACGGTGCACTGATGGGGGAGGGGGGACAAGGGTGTGTGCTTTTCTTTTGTGCATGAATTTGAATGTGTTTGTTTTTATGCAGTGTGTGTATGTTTAGCAAGTTCAGCATGGGGGTAAGGCAAGTCTATCTGCATGAATGAAGACACTTAAGAGTGAGTGCCCCCTCTGGGAAAAGCCAACATCTACCCCTCTGGGAATTGGATCATATGTGTCAAAATGTGATTTTGGCTCCTGTTGTTTAGTCTGACAGTCTATTTTATTTAACAAGGAGAGGCACTTCCCCCAACCCCATTTTAGTGCGGCAGCTTTTTAAACTGGGCAAAATTGAGCCGCTCCCAGTGCTGATTGTATATCACTTAGGCAATTACAACCTTCACAGATCTATTGGTAATAAAAGAAAGGTTTATGAAGCACTAGCATGCCAGGCTGTGGAGGAAAAGAATTAGAGAGGAGGGGGTTTGAGGCTGGGGGAATGAGGCGAGGCCTTAAACTGAAAGACAAAGCTTTTGCTGTTTGATTTGTGTTGTATTTCTCTGCACTGTGCTGCAACACATCCCTCTTTGACCCCCTTGACCCCTGTCACGGTGTTTCCTTGTCATCTACTACCTGTGTTTGTGCGTGCTCATGGGTGTGTTCAACAAACCCACATATCAAATTAGCAGACAGTCTCCTGTGTATCATAATCAACCTTCCAAATGCCTTTATTGTGTCACTGCGATTTGACAGCCCTCTTCTCTATCTCCATCTTCTCTGGGTTTCAAAACCTAAATAGAGAGATAGAGCCCCTCCTTCTCCTGTACCATCCTCTCTGCCACCATCCCTTCCTCTCCCATGATCCACCACAGCCATAATGAGATTTGATGTTAATCCCAACACAATATCACAAGATTACGCGCCTCCATAATGCTGCACGCAGGCATTGCCGACAGTGGAGAAAGGGTTTGGCGCATGTAGAGGAGGCTTGGCTGGCTGAGAGCACATTACTGTAATCTAAGTGTAATTGGGTGGTAATGCAGCTTGTATGCAGATGAATGGAAGAGTAGGGAGGTGTCTTTCTTTCTCCTCTGTTTCATCCACCCTGTCATTTGAGCCCAGGAGAGGGAGGGGAGGGAAGATGTAAAGCCAACAGAGAAAGTGAGCGGGAGAGAAAGACACGCTGGAGGTGGCCCGGCTAGACGGAGGAAGATGCTGATAGAGTGAGGGTGGCAGATTGCCTGAGGAGGGCAGAGAGAGAGTGGGAGAGGGATTATTTATATCCAAAGTGATGTCAAACTCTTGGTACAAGAGTGGATTGCTGAGAGAAGGTGATTAATGAAAGGAAAGAGACAGGACAGGAAGTTAACTGAAGTCACAATGGAGGTGTTTGGAGTTCATTGGATTGCATTTGCTCTGTAAATAAATGCAACAATTGTAGACTGTTAAACAATGCAGGATTGAGAGGTTAGGAGGGGTGTTCTTTAAGAGTTTCAAAAAGATGTAAAACTGAGTACCTTTAAAGTGATTCTGAGGAGAATCCATATAAAGTGGATTTTAGCAAGGACTTGCGCAAACTGTCGTGATGTTATGTCCTGTGTATTTGTTTTGAAAGATGAATGGAGATTAGACCCTCTTTTTAACACTACTATTGTTCAAAACAACTTTTTACCAGATACAATGCAACAACGCAATGTATTTACCAACAGTTACGTAGCGCTGTTGTTTGAAACATGACAACACACAAACTTTGTAAGTTTATACTAGTAGCTGGTCTAGTAGCCAGCTACATAAGTGCTACTCACAGCCTGGTGCTCTGAGACGAATCTGTAACATGTAACTAGAGTGAACCCTGGTTATGTCCTACCAGTGTTCACCTACCAAGTAGAGCAAACGTAACCTGGCTCATCCGACAATCCTCACAGGTCTTGTAAGAAAACCAAGTTTTAGGGATGCTGGACCTAGAACATGGAGTAATTTATCAGCAACTCTCTGATACAACTCTCTTTCATGATGATGCCTCCTGCATCATGAAAGACCCCACCCATCCCGCACATGCTCTGTTTGTCCCTCTCCCCTCAGGCAGGAGGCTGCGGAGCATCAAGAGTAGGACTACCAGACTGAGGAACAGCTTCTTTCCTGAAGCTGTGAGACTGTTGAACTCTGGTGGTCCCCTTTAGTGCCCCCCCCGACAAATGAACACTGCAATTTTTTTGCACAGTTAATTATTTTAGTCTGTCTATTTGTTAAAAAAGCTAGTTGATTGTGTTCTACTTTTATTCTCTTTTTTATTGTATATTTGTATATATTTATATTTATTATTCTCATTATTCTCATTTCTATGATTGGGCTTGCTCCAGGACCAGGGTAACCTAATTTCGTCCCACCCATGTTTTACATGGGTTGTATGACAATAAAACTCCTTGAATCCTTGAATCCTTGAATCCTTGAAAGAGATGTATTTGCAGCTCTTTTGAATTGTAAAAAAACATAAAAAGAACAAAGATTTACAAGAATTGACGTATATTATACGTATGTCACTGTTTTTCTTTACTTTATTTGTGTGTCCTGTTTTAGTTGTGTTTTCCAGGCCACTCAAGGGAAAACGGCTCCCCTCAGTGGGTCCTGAAATAAATGATATATAAAAAACAGGGGATTTCTTGCAAGCTAGCCACAACCTACTCTAAAAGATCATGAATAATTTAAAATGCCAGGTTTTCTCCTTTTTTGGCTCCATTGTCTGTTAAATTTGCCCTAATTATTTGCATGTCTCTGCAGCTGCAAGAGCATTGATAGCTCTCTTTTTGTGCATTAGTATTTTAAAAAGTCAAACGATTTCTTTTTTTAATTGAGGGATCTCTGCCACTGCCAAATAGGATTTAGAATCCAAAAGCAAGCCAGGGGGCTGGACAGATGCCGTTTTAGCTGCGAGGGTCCTGATATCCTTCCTGAATCACTCTGCTGCCGCTACATAGCACCCTGTTGTCTCTGGAAACAATAAACAGTGAGGTGCCAGTGAAATGTCGGGCCTGGGTGCTTGTGTGAAACAAAACAAACAGCCAAGAATTGACACAGTGACATGCATTCCTCAAGCTAATGAGCTGCTGCCGCACACGTCAGTCTTCACCTTCACAATAGTGATTACCCTGTTAAAGAGAGCAAGGATACCTGTAGCCACACGAACATCAGCACACAGACACGCATGATGCAACATCTTTTGTGTGGTTACCGTGACAACGGGAACAACCAGGGTCACACTTGGTGCAGACTGTTGCTTCAAGATTTCAAGTTTTAATGGGTACATGGAGCTCATGATAGTGTTTTTTTAAATGTTAGTTTGTAGAAAATGAGCACAGACCACTCTGGACCTTTGACTTGCACCACGTCACTCGATTGCTCATTCGTGTAAACTGTTTTAGCCCACCACAGTTTTCCTATCGTAATGCACCTCAAGCTGTTTTTGTAGCTCAACAGCTGGTTTAACTGGCAGTAGTTCACCTGATTTTACCTTCTCTATCTCCACCCATTTTATTGTCAGTCTTCACACTTTCTACCTCGTACTTGCTTGAATTTGCCTCAGGATGTCTTGTGATTTGGGGCACAAAACAGATCAAAGGCATTGCTTGCCCCCAACCTGGTTGGATGCTTACCTGTGGGCTATAATCTCGGGGTCTCTTTTACTTTTTTAAAAAATATTTTGGAGAACTGGTTCTGCAGAAAGTATATTGACATAAAGCTCTTTGGGATGCATTATGTGTAATCAAACATTAAAGACCACTTGCAGTAGATTGAAACTGAATGCTAGTTCTTGAACTTAACAAAATAATGTCTTGTTACATCCCCCAATACTGTTCTGGGGATGACTTAGAGAATTTTTGCAATAGTTCATAAAGCAACCGTTGTGTTCTTGGCATTTGCCCCCAGGGTTGGCAGTTTTGCAAGTGTTGTCATACAGGGATCATGTGACTTGTTGAAAGGGCATTTCAACAAAATCAGAACATACTTGTCCAGAGTCTGATTCTGTGTTTTGCACCTCTTGTTTTGTTTGCTTAAAAAATATTATGAATACCTAGAATATTTAAAGAAATACTGATCACGAGCTCTTATGAACGAATCATTTTGGACCTCAGTAAAGGTCTTTCCCAGTCTTCGAATGCTGAAAGCAGTACTGCAGGAGAGATCATTTTGTCGTTCAACCCCCACAGCATGTTCAGAATCTAGAGGCTTTTTTTGACTGATGCAACAAGCTGAAATACAAACATGTTCATTTGAAGTCTAACTGTCCTGTGCCTGGAAGGATTTACAGTGATGGTATTGTAAAAGCCTCCATTCATTCACAAATGTATGTGACGGTAGAACTGTATTAACACGAACCCAAACATTATTTTATAAGCACATATGGCACGTGCAGTTTTGTTGATGTTAAACAAAATTACACACATTTTGCAGATCATTAATATTTGCTGCAGCATCTGGTTTCTTTGTTTTTCCATATGGTTCTTGTGTTAAGATGTGCTATAATACAACTCCTCTGTGTACTGTAGTCACAGTCCAAACCCCAAATCAATAAATTGTAGTTGTTGGTGGTAATATCCTGCTGCTATTTTATCTATTTTATTATTTTAAGCCCTGCATTCATAATCTGTATAATTGGTTGTTTAAGGGTTAATTGCTCTATATGGGTAATATGGTTACCACCAAGGTTAACT
Source organism: Thalassoma bifasciatum (assembly GCA_008086565.1). NCBI lineage: Eukaryota > Metazoa > Chordata > Actinopteri > Labriformes > Labridae > Thalassoma > Thalassoma bifasciatum. Next base: position 99,551 of record RPOG01000867.1, on the reverse strand, counting down.
GATCTGCAGCAGCCCCAAAAGATCTTCATAGGTAGAAACATGCTGCAAATTCAGGATTATAAACTTGCAAAAATCCACAACAACTGCAGTGCTGTTACCTGCTTTAAATGAACAACAACAAGATGTCAAAAGACTGCACCTCTAAGTGAGGGAGGCAGAGGCCCAGAAATTATCCAGACATTTGTTTTGGCTAAGGTGGGCTACCACTTTCAGTTAGCTGAAAAGGTAGTGTTATCTGACTTCTCAAGCTGACTTCAAGGTGAGCTTTGGCTTTAATACTGTAATTTAAATGCAGTGCTTCACTCTTTTCTTATTTTAAAGATAATTTAGCTTCTAACCTCATTGCTAAATGAAAGCATGTTTGGAGTTTCTCGAGTTATATTTTCTCTTCCTTGCATTTCTTATTTGTGTTTAGACATCTTTGAACTTGCATCATCTATGCTTTGCAATTTGCCTTTTACAATTTCAGTTGCCATGTTGCTATTATGGCACTTATCTTGAAGTGCTGCATGCTTTTATGAATTTCGAGTGTTGGAGAGTGTTCCTCCGTCGCAGGTCTGTTGGCCTTGTCCCCATCACAGCAGTGTTGGTTCTTCCATAAATCAAATATCACTCAGAAACATTTCAATGAAAGTATCACACTCAAAAAACATTCTGCAAATGAGAATTTCGTCCATCCCTGGTCATTTATGTAAATATGTGTTTAAGCAGAGCCTGGCTTCTATAGGGAAACTGCAGAGCAGGCACTTCTCATAATGCTATTACTGCATATGTAACAAGGGACCCTTGTTACATTTATTAGATTTATCAGTATTATCAATGGCCTGCTGTGGTACCAGGCGAAGTATGGCAAGGTTATTACAAATGTCCTAATCGCTAAGAATATTCCCATTTGTCTCCTTTTGCCTTGTCGTCACTTAAGAGTGAACGCTGGCTCAGTGCAGCCTTGCAGATATAGATGTAGATTTTCTCATTTACATTTTCTGTTGGAAATATCATGTGGTTTTTACATGCAGCAACATACTTGAAGGATTAAAGCATATTTTTGTTATTTAGTTTTGTAAGTATGACTACACACATGTAGTATTGAGGGGAGTATAAATGCCATTCATGATCTATTTGCAGCACTAAATTATTGTGATATATAATTGTGGCTGTTGTTTCTATGGTAAATGATTCATTAAGAACACATGAGATGTGTTTCAATTATTTGTGGGTCTTTCAAGGCTGATAAAACGGAGTTTATGTCAAAGGAATGCCATTAGGGTTTTATAGTATTTTAATGTGATGGTGAGGCGTCCTTTATGTTTCACCTTTGACCTATCGAAGTGATAATTTACGGCACATGCTAGCCCAACCCTCTTTCTATCTCCCAGAGGAAATCAGGCTGGATCTATGGCCATCATTTACATCTCCTCGAATTAAAGCAGCAGTGTGTAGTTACGGCCCTGTGGTCGTGAATCAAACTTTATTGACCACTTGGAGAGTTACAGACACCCGTTGAATACCAAGTGCTGGGGAAAGGGCATTGGTGAGGGGGAATGTTGGCCAGCTGTAGAAATTGAAGGTGGGATCTCAAACCAGGCTGTGATGAACTACAGTGACTGATGCTCATGAATATGGAGATTTTGCTGCCAATAAGGATTTTTACAACTGAGAGGAATTAAAGCATACATCTATAATCTGAACAACTACTTATACAAGCACGTTTGCCAGCTATACTGCTATCATCCTGTTTTATTGTGTTTCAGATCATTCCAGGAGGTTGACATGGACCATTTCTTTTCCATTAGACTAAATAAATGTCACACATCTCCACATTAAACCACCATCATCTTTATTCTTTATAAAGCTTATTACATAATTATCACACAGTCAAAACAATAATTGTAGAACAATTTACTTGTGAATTAATGTGATTATAATTTATCACAGTTAATTGCACCTTAAAGTGGCCTAAATTTCTGCCTAAATATTTTAGAGGGAAATTTTAATCACTTTACTTTGTCTAAGTTACATGTAAAGACAATCTTGGGAGTCATCCATCAAAATTTGTTAAAAATCTCTGCATGTGTCTCAAAATCAATATTAAAGGTCTGTCAGCTGGGATGAAAGAAGGAAGAGATTGAAAATGATTGATTAATTTTGCTTGAGTGAGACTAGTTGCTGTAACTCAGATTACATGAAGAATCAGCAATCTAGTTTCATCCTTATCAAAGTTTAAATCATTTCAAATCATGTATTTTATGACGTGAGTGCCATTCTGTGCCTGTCACTGGAAAGCTGTTGGGGGAACTGTTATGGTCACCAGCTTCAGAATTAACCCTCCCTGGAAAATGTAATCAGCTGCTGCTACTCTGTGTTAATAATGTGAGCTATAGCCTGAGGAACAAAAAGGAAATCTTTAAGCTTGTTTTGTTCCAAACATTATAGTTGGCTTCCCTTGAATCACAGAATGAGAGGTGAGTTAACTTCTTAAAAATGCAGCTGATGATATCAGTTTTAAGTTTCGTTCTCCATTCCTAGGTAACATTAAAGCTTATTTTGTAGTTGTCAGGTGGGAGGTTTTTTCCTCTGATAAAATATGAAATAAGCCGATAACACACATGCATTTTGTATTCCCCTCCCTAAAATAAAGCCAACTTAAGTCATTGTTCCCTGCACTTTTGCTAATACCCCCCCCCCCCACACACACACACTTTTCAAAACAAACTGACTAGGAAGTGAAAAACACTGTCATGCAACGACTGCATGACCAGGACCATCTCACCAAAAGACACGCAGGCATCATAAAAAAAGAAAGATGGCCAAACAATTTTGGCAAACATTGCCAAAGTGAATTCAACTCATGATAACTGAGCTCGCGTGGCGGATTATCACCCTTGCCCCCCCATAATAAAGCTTTATTGCAGATCTACATGAACCATAGAAATGACCTGTTTTGGATCCAAATTGGCAAATTTCACCAAAAGATGACAAGTTCACCCCTGTTGGTGGCATGAAATCCTCTGTTTCAAAGTGAAATTTTTATTGGTCGATACTTTTGATGGTAAATATTTGGTAAATGTAAAGGTTCATATTTATTATTTTATGGCAGCTTTTCAGCCTCAGACCGACTTGTTAAGCTTTCTATTTCTGCTTCCAAACAGTCTGTCCTCGCCTGTTGGACTAACCTCAGACCCTCTGGCCTACTTTGGGGGCCATCTCTTCACTGTGTGACAGCCAGCACCAGCCAGCCTCCTCCATGCTGCAAACAAAAAGAGTGTCATGTTATTCCCCAAGAGGTTCTACTGTGTTTTTTGTAACATTCAGGAAGGAAAAGGAAGAAATTAGCACTCATGTAGAATTCATGAGTTAGAAACCCCCCTGTATGATTCCTCTGCCGAGGGAAATAAGAAGATCTGGGGGCATCGCAGCTGTGCTTTTCGCAAGTTTAGCATATCTGGCAAGTAGTGCCTATACCGTGCTTTTTCTTGTCTTTGGAGAGCAATGGTGTGATTTTCTTTATCACATATTGTTGCATGTATTCCCTGTGCATTGCATGTTGTTTAGGGCTATGACATAATGTAATAGAAAACATCCCTAAGGTACTTGAAAGGAGGGCTTTTCACAGCTTAGAGCGAGCAACTAACTCTATGTTTCTGTGGAAAATTTCCACTGCTTTTTTCATGGTGTCCCTAGTGAACCACTTCTGTGTTTGCAGCACTTGACATAATTGCCCTTAAGTAACTGACAGGGATATGGTGTTACAGGGTAAATGTTTAGTGACAGAGAAAGCCATATTGCTCGAGAAGGTGTTAGAAAAGGCCAGCATGTGTGAGGTTCTTAATGACCTGATGGTGTTCACCATGGAGGCTTTTTTTTATGAAGAGTTGTCCCACAGTGCATTACCTTGAGGGATTATTGGAGCGTTTGATTGGCCAGCTTCTGCGGATGGATGGTGGCTGAACTGCAGTGTGGAGAGTATTGATTTTGGTGACAGTGCAATCGTGTTTCAGTGTATCAGGAAACAATGGGACTGTATTTTTCCTAGTGTTAGCTGATTGTTCTGTCTGTGTTTTGCCCTCAGAGGAGAATAAAGTAACATTTAGCAGCTATGCTGTGTGACATCTAATGCACCATTGTGCCTCCAGTCCTCTGCAGCGCTGAACTGGCTTTGTATTTTAATATTTGAGCAATATACTAGTAGCTTGTGAATGTACTTCGCAAAATGCTAAACTTCCTTTGAAATGTTGCTTGTTGCAGTTAGTGTTTAACCTTCAGAGTTCATATTACAACATGAGCAACATAACAGGAATGTACCAATGTATTCCACTCATGAGTTGACAGGACTAATGATGTCGGGATCAGGATATAATTTTATACAATATCTTGAGCATAAATAAATGTTCAAGCTTTAGGGGAGAAATTAAAGCATAGGCTGCTATGTTTGATTTTTTACCTTGCCTTGCTATTTTATATTATTCTATTGCTTGACAACAGTTGTTTAAAAAGTTAAAGCTAAATGCTCTTTTGCCATATAGTAATGATACAGTAAATGAAAAAGTAAAAAAAAAATATTTGGGTATAATGAATAGTGAACAGAAATTAATGTGTATTTAAATCCAACATGATTGGAAAGACCCCTCAACACTTGCTCAAGTTACATCACCCTCCTCATTAGATATCTGCCTACTACATACATAAACACGTTAAAATAAAATATTGATTCAACTCATTTGTTCAATCGACAAATGGTAAAGCTTCCTTGGCATCAGAGTCTCATCAACTCTCTCATTAGATCCTTCTCACAGTCCCTTTAAGTATTACTGCAAAATGAAGATCTGTTGTTTAATACAAAAATCTTACACATCTGCCTTTGCTGCATGCTCACATGTTGACACTGTGCTGGGATTATTCCATAAACATATTGTATGAGCCCTTTGGATTGCAGATGTTGTGCTTTACAGGATGTAAGTAAACTGTGCAGACAAGTTGAACTTGAGTTAAGTCCACAGTGGGGCCAGCCACAGGTCCTGTGGTTATCTTTCCATGCCTGGACCCTTCCCAGGGTGCAAGTTTACTGACCTCAGTGTGACTCAATCCTTCCCTTCTACCAGTTCTTGGTGGAAAATGGGTTTGCAAAAAAGATACAACAATCAAAAACAATCACTGTAGTGGAGAACAAACAGCATGAAGTAGGAGCTTCTGCTTCTCTCCCTCTCCGAGCACCATGGCAACATTCACTTTGATATGCAGATACCCTCAACATATGTACAGTGCAGCACCAAGGGGAATATTGACTTTTTGGAGAGAGCTTCTGCATTAATTGTGCTCTTCTTTTTTTGTGCCGTTGAATCAAAGCATGTCTTTTTTTCCCCAGATGCTGATGGAAGACTACGTACTGGAGCCAATGGCTGCACACTGAATAGGATGCTAACTGTTACTTTCATATGAAACTATACCATCTGCTGGCGTGACTTCCTCCTAACTTTCTCTTTGGACCAGTCTTCAAAATGAAGCTGTCTGGGTAGATTATTTCCAATAAAACAAACTCTTCACAGCACAGGTAGCACAACAAGACATTTCATTAAAAACTGTAGAAAAGGACTGGACACCATGGATCACCTGTGTCCGGGTGAAGGCGTGAGCCGGACACAGGCCCTTATCGGCAAACTGTAGCCGTCTGGATTCTCTTCAACCTATTTCCCTTCATTTTTACTGTGGAGTAATTTTGATTTGGACCAGGAATGGATTTACCCGAAGCCAGCAAGCATGGCAAGAAGTCGACAAGTCAAAAGCTGGAGGACCAGAAAAAGGTAAGAACAACTTTTCCTCTTTCTACCCCCTCTGCTGAGAAATCCTCCTCTCTCATGCCCTCTGCTGTGAGTTTGTGCTTCCTCTACAAAAGCAATCAGCTCTGGCTTTCACTGTTTTGGAGCTGTTGTACTTGGAAACTGAAAAATGAAAGTTTGTTTAGCGCTTGGCTTATTTTCTGCTTGACAAAAAGGAAAACATGTTGGTCCAATTGCTTCTATTGTCTGAATTCCCAGTAGCTCTTTTGCTCGGAATATCTATTTTCAAGGATGAGGACTGGGGAAAGGTGGAGTTTCTGCTCCTTCTTAGCTTCTCCAGACTTTCATCATGCCACGCCCCCTCCCGACCCCTCAGGGATACATATTTACTCTCTCCTTAAGATTTTTATGCTAAGCACTCTGGGAATAGGAACGGAATAAGATCTGTGAGATTGAGACAAGTAGCTTTCCTGTTAAATAATACCGTGCATGCTGTCAGAGCACTGTTATTGTGGAGGCGAGGGCTTATTGGTGAGACAGCAGAAGCTTGTGTGGAGTCTGACTCTGAGCACTGTGACCTGGGAGGGGTTCAGTTCCTCTGTGGTGGTGGTGGCTGGATCGATTGAGAGAATTCAGGCGTCAGACAGAGTTCAGTTCTCTGCAGGATGTTTGGTTTGAAGACGGCAGATCTGTTATGTCGACACAGGCAATTTCAAACAACTCAAAAAGTATTAATACCAAGCTGCATTTGATGAAAAAAAGTGCCCTTAAATGCACAGAATAGATTTTCACTGGCCTGGATGAAAAGAGAACTTGCACTTATTTCTGTTCCAGCCACCTGCAAGGAGACTGAGACGGATACACCTACACTAATGCATACACAGACGGAGACACAGATAATAAATACACACACAAACACAGGCCGTTCTCTCCCTCTCTCCCTCTCTCCCTCCGTTTCTCTGCCTCTGACCTGATTCCTCTAATGAAGTGCTTTTGATAAGCGTAATGATTGTCCAGGAGAAGCACGGGGAACATTTGAGTGCAGCGTGTGCACAGTAATACATCAGATCTGACATTTGTAGCACTATTAAGATCTCATAAAAAAGATGATTGTGCTTTATTATTTTTTTCTCCTCTTGGACCTGCGTGCCACCTGGGTGTGCTGCTCTTTTTTCTTTCTTCTTAAAGCAGCACAGAGATGTGTGCTGCCAGGCAACAACATTTTGTACCCTTTTAAATAAGGCATTGAAGGGAAAGTGTGTTCTGGCAAAGCTCTGCAGTAAAGCAAACAGGTGAGATATCCATCTGATCACTCCTCACACCGGAGGGTAGTTTACCCTTTGAATTAGACAGGAATTTTATTGTTTGCTCTTTTTGTTCTGCAGTCTTTTATTTTACAGATACGTGTGTGAGTAAATGCCAGACATGGAAACACGGTTGTTTCTCTGAGCAGCGTATTTTTGTTGTGGATACAAAACTGAAGCAGATTTCTAGGTGTACGGACGCTCTCTCTGAGCTGAGAGTTGGAACTGAGCAAAGAGTGACATGAAATATTCATCTGGTAGGGGAATTGATTTGGCTCAGTCTGGCTACCATTTTGGTTTTGGAGATGTGAGTCGTGCCAAAAGATAAGCTCTCCCTCTCTGACTTGACTGTTGCCTTCAGCAAAGAGACAAATGTTTCACAGCTTCCTGGAAGGATTTTAACATTCCTGGCGATGTCTCTGTGGTTACACTGGGATGTGTGCTGTAATTGCCTGACTTGATGGTTTATGTCTCGTCCCCAAAGTCTCATACTGACTCCACTATGTCAGCTTTCATAGTTAAACCCGGCAGAGGAGTCAAATGTCTGCTGTACTAACAACATCAGACCTTAAAAAGATATATACATGAGAAGAGTGCAATACTCTCTCTATTTATGCTTTGTTATGGGCTGAGGATGTCATCTTTAAATCTGTGAATGGTGCACAGATGATGAAAATGTATGTACAACGACAAAATACATCAGACAGTGAGGGTATTTTTCTGCTGAAGACAATGACTGCTGAAAATGATGAACTGTAGTACCTGCTTGGCATATGCCTTAAATCTGTTGTTTCAATCCTGTAAGTGGTTTTAACAACAACAACAAAAAGTGACCAAATTAGGACATAGTTTGATAAATAACTATCAATAGAAGACTCTGTGATAATGAGTCAGTTTGTTTTTGGCGCCCCCAGACAATGTATCAAAGCTCCATTCAGAGTAAAAATCTCCTGGATTTGTTGATACTTTAAATCTAAATCGATGTCTGTATTGTGGATTAAATTGCTTTGGAAAACAAAAGGTGATCTAGTTAAACCCTTTGAACAACCAGGCTCAGAATGTAACTCATCCTTCCTTTGTTTTGTTTTTGAAACAAAAGAATGAGATACACCACACTGATGAGTGAGCGTAAAGGGTTTGGATAGACTTAGTCAGTCTTAAGAAAAGGAAAACCTCTTTGTGTTCAAATAAACTTACAAACTGTAGCCTTAGAGGTAAACACAAGAGTGATGCCAACGTTTTTATCCAAGTCACCAGGAGACAAATGGTAAACTTGGGTTCTGTGATAGAGAAACCTCCGTATTTGCATGCAGACTCTTGTAAGCTCTGCTGAGTCATCTGTGGGTTTTATTAAACAGAAGTCAAACTAGAGCCTGGAGAATGAATCAAAGAATCAAAAAACCCTGAAGAGTGGTTTTGCAGTTTTTTAAGAAACCTCCTTTTTATCAGCCAGGGGGAGACTATTTGCTGAATTATTGCATCGGATATCTGACTGTTAAGTAAAGAAATATTTTAACTCTTTGCTGAAAATTATTTAGCTTCAGCTCCTCAGGTGTCCTTATTTCTCTCTCCCTTCTTACTCTTTACCCTTCCCATCCCTCTCCCTCCCTACACCTCCCCCTTTAATTCATCATCTCATGTGGATTCTGCTTCTCATTCTCATGTTCATCCCATGAATGAGGATGCAGCGATTACCACTGGTCTGCTCACCTGACCCCGTGGGTATATTTGCTCTCAGTGATTGGTTGTGGATGGTCAAGCAGGGGGAGTTAGCTGTGTTGCTAAGGCATCTCAAGGAAGTATTCCCTTTAGCCAATCACCTTGGAGGTTTTATGTGCCCTGGTAAACCTTTGATGGAGTTTAACTTGGTCATTTCAATCAGCACATTGCTTTAAATGGGTTGTTTTGCATATTTGTAGTTTTCATGCTTTACCCATGCATTAAAGCTGGCCCACTGGGTGAGAGCTTTCACTGAATTTTGTTAGAATTGACTAGCTCACCCCCTGTGGACTTTTTATATGTGATGGTCTGTTTTGAAGCTCCAGGGCTGGCAAAGATGAGTGAATAATTTAACACTGGATTGGTATGTATCACAAGCTTTTAATGCACATCATCGAGCCAGAACAGAGGATGTGATGGCAGTTGGTGAGAACACGCCACATATGTTGTCTAAATAATTAACCTGGCAGGTCCAGATGTTGCATACACATAGCAGCAATGTGAATACTATATTTTGTAATCTATAAAGTGCCATTCCAGTATCGTCTGTAAATTCTGAATCCAGATCAGTTGTTAGGGCTAAATCTGTCTACAGTATGAACATGGTTGTTCACGTGACATGAATTTTTGTTCATAACTTTGAAAACTGCTCTGAAATTCCTCTTTCCAGTGATAAAAGCCCTTTTCACATGTTAAAATAAACTTTCCAGGTACTTTGACCCTCTGAAGTTGCTTTTTCTTGCAGTATGAAGTTTTTCCATTTCGACAAAAGAGCTGGTGGATAGAGAGGTGGTTGATGAGTTACAGGTGGGGGGATATGACATCAAAGGTTTGCAGTGTAATGGTGTACAAAGAGAACTGACATCTAGAGATGACAGTTCTGACATTTATTTCATTGCTCTGTGTAAATGGACAGAAGTGCTGACATCTTCTCAGTTCTCCACTTAATCATGATTCTCCAACCCTGGAAGATTTTATTCTCAGTTCTCACACATTACTCTCCCTGAATATTTCCTGCTGTGTTCTTGCAATGGCTCACTCCTTCTTGTGGAAATCAGGGAGCTGGCAGGAAAAATTGCTGATAAAGTCAGGGTGCATATTTGGGCTGTTTTTTCTTCTAATATAAAGGACTAAATGGCTTGGGCTGTGAGTATTCTGCATCCAGCACGGCACCACTTATGTATCTTGTGGTGTATTTTGAGCAGCTGGCACAGCTTCAGTATTTTTTTTTTTCTTGGCAGAAGAACCACAGCAAAGAGTCTTGTACCCAGACATCCTTCTTGTTTGAGTGATGCTTCCTAAGTTCATTCTTACAGTAGCAATGTTCTAGGCCAGTTTTCAAAGATTACCTAATAAAGCTGACAAGGCACACCGCAGTAAAATCATGTTTTGTATTTACATCTTGCACATTTTTTGACTTATGGCATACAGTTTGAAAAAAAAACATTGTCACAGTGAGCTGAAGTTAAAGGAGCAAGACAGATTAAGATACATTCATATGATCTACTGATTCTCCACCACTGGTAGGTTGACTTCGCTTTGGTTGACACTTCTTTTCTCTGACATGAAACCAGGGCACATAAGCTGAGACTTGGCATGGGACCTGCCAACATTCAGATCCATAAATGCTTATCTGTGTGTGAGAATTGGCACATACCCAGTTTTGGTCATGAACTCATTTAATAAATAAGGGAATTAATCAGATCATTGAATTAAGTGAGAGGATAAACATATTAAAACAAGCGAGCATCACAAGCCTGGCTGTCATGCAAAAAAGAAAAACCCAGAGGCAAAGTGTTGAAAGTGAAGTTGAGCTGGCCAGAGAGAGAGTGAGGATAAAAAACCTCAGAGTGAGAGCTGAGAGGAGAGAAAGAGATGACACTCGAAGAGAGACTGAGAAGATTGAGGGTGAGCAAGAGCAGAAAAATTGAGTCTGAAGAGAACAAGGGTCCATGCAGGGAGAAGACTGAACCCTGTGACACTGCTGGGAAGCTGGGGAGCTGTACTATCTGTAACAGGTATCTCTGTTGCCGCACAGATACAGTCGGCTGGGGAAAGGACTTTCAGGACCTAAATCACAGCTGGATGGGGAAGTCACATGTCCTCCTTTGTCCCCAGAGCCAGCTGCTTGATGCTAACCCTGCAGAGGGTCTGATGTGTGTTCACCTGCTGCAGCACACAGACACACAGTAGCTTTTAAAGCCACACACCTGAGAAGAAGTCAGCTTGTCTTTGTGGTGATCTGGTTTATTAACTTTTTATGTTAAGACCCAAGTTCATTTTCAATGTTTTTTTTCCTTTTATTTGAACTTTTACAGATCAGTTGGAAATTCTTATTTTGGTTTTGTAAATAATTCAGTGAAAATAACTCATTTTGACAAAAATATTTTGGTACTGGCTTTGAAAATGAACAAAAATATTAAATAATTCAGAGAAAGATGCTATGGTTTAAGCTAAAACCTTTTAACCCTGCTCAGTTGAGGGAGTAAAACATTCCAAACACTCAATTAATGAAACATAAATAGCATATTTCAAACAAAAAAAGTATGATGTATTTTTTCATAGCCTTAGGTTGCGATTATTATTATTTTCTGTATTATTTTTAAACTGCCAGCTTTTAGCATCTGTACTGAAAACTTAAAAAAACAGAGGTTAGTTCAACATTTTTTGAATATACAAATCAAATTAAAAAAAGCCAAAAAAATAAAAAATAAAAAAATTACTCCCTTGAGGATCATGAAGACTCCTTCAAGTTTAAACTTCATCATTATCAAAAAGCCACTTCTGCTGTCAGCCCCACGTTTAGTTCCACATTTGGTCTTTCTGTTTACTTATCTGGCAGTGGTACCTCATGATGGTACCTTGTACATTGAGCAGTGCAGGAATTTAGGGATCAGCAGGGACAGTGGAGCAGGTGATCAGTGGGAAGTTATATAAGACTGTTTATGAAACATGAAGTCTGTCCACTCATGACCCGCTCATCAAGGTTAGATGTTCACACCAGGTGTCAAAAACTGATGAGTTTTTGTATGTTTGTGTGAAAATTCTCTTATCACTGCATATGTAAGCACTGACTGCAGTTTAATGTGAAACTTGTTCTGGGCACTGTTAGTTGCAGGCTGAAAAACACCTGCTAACAACCTGCAATTTTATTTCATGTAATTTCAAGATGGAAAAATGCCACGTACGGTAGTCTTGTTTCCTGTGCTTTCTTTATTGTGCGTCTCATATTTCTGAGATAACATCCAATCTTTTCTACTCCTGTTTCCTGACAGACTGCACTACGACTGAGTCAGCTGCATTCTTTCTATTTGCACCCCAGTTTTAAATCACACAGCTTCAGACGTGGTAACAGTCTCTTGGGGAGTTCAGATGGATTTCTCTCCTGTACATGTAGCATGTTATAGTAGGTGTGTATATGTCATATGCCATAAACCTCTGCTGCAGCCCCTTGTAGGAGAGGTATTTTGCACACCAATATCTTGAAATATCACCTTGTCGTAAAAGGTGACGAGGCCACAAACACTGAGCAAGGTGTTTAAATTGAATCCCATCATCCCTGCATGGAGTGAGTCAGAAATCTCTTTGCCGATTGTATGCGCTATATAAATGGAAATCATAGTAGGACTTGAGAGCAGTGCTGTGACTCTTACTTCAGTGAAAGAGCAGAGTGTGGCTCCAGATTCAGAGATCAAAGGCTAAGTGAGAGTTCAACCAATGAAAATAAGAAGTTTTAATTAAAAAATACACTGTTTAGTTGATTCTATCATCCAACTCTTTAGTCTGTTGCTTTGGCGTCTTTAAAAACTGTGGCTCTTTGTGTTGAAGATGGAGCACCAGAGCTTCAAAGGAGGCACTTCACATCACAGTGAGTTTCGTCTGCAGTGAACGTCACTCTCTTCCATTACCTGGTGATTTGGTTTTGTGTTACGTTGTTCTCATGCCTGAGTTCCACATGCATATGTTGACGTTCAAGGTGTCATACATTATGCATGCTCAATTCCCAGCATGTTGGCATGTAATGATGTACCCCTTGAGTGTGGAGTAGGATCTCATGAAGGAGCAAGCTGTCAGCAATAACAATGCTTCTGTAAGTGCACCTGGGCACATGCGAGTGCGTCTGGATTGCATCCAAACGGATTTGCTTGGATCTCGTCTGTAGCTGCGAGGGTTAACCTGACACGCGGTGACAGGTGAAGTGTTATCCTCGTGCTCTTGTGTTACTGCATCAACATTCAGGATGCATGTCACCCCACCGTACCCCCGCTCTGCACCTTTAATGGCAGATAACAGGATTATCACAGCAGCTGGGTTCCCTAAAGGGGCCACAGGGCTTGTACCAGCCACATGCTGGAACATGGGATCAGTGCTGCATTTATTCTGCTGCTGTTTGGCGCATCAGGTTGAACAGGTTATGTCCCCCGGGTGCTATTTGTTAGTGGTTGAATTTCAGAGCAGAATAAGCAGAATGTGATTTACCCCACTGAGTTTTACTTGTTTAATCTGCACATGAAATGAGGATGCATTAAACTGTTTTGTATCCGGCTCTGCGTGACGCTTTTGGCTTTCTCTGGGTGTTTGTTCAAACACTCTGTGTGATGTATTATTCCACAATTCCCTTCAACAAAAAAAAATTGAATAAAATGGGCTAATTACTTGTTATCTCAATGTGATTACTCTTACAATAATCTAGAGATTAGTGCTGAAAATTATCAAAATTTTTAATAAGATTCATCACAGGGTTGATGTGTGATTAATAATGATTAACAGTGATTGATTGAGTATCATTCAGTTTCAATCTATATTAAGTGTGATTAATTTTTTATGAGCAAACAGACTCAAGAGAGAGGGGAATGTGCACTTGACATATGTATTAAACACATGTAGCAGGTCCTGTTAACAGCGAAGGAAAGGTTAATAATAATAGTAATAATAAAGAAAAATATAATAATAATAATAATACTAATAAGTGCTTCTTGATGGAGTCTTGTACAATTTGTCTTGAGAGTCAACTTGCATAACTTTTATAAAGCCCTTTTCCACAAAGTCTGAGGTGAACCTACTGAGACCTTGACATTCATTGAGTGTTTTCTTTTACAAACTAGGCAACGCGTTAGCTAAAGTGCTAATGTATACTTTGCGCTTAATATGGTATTTTGCACTGTAAGTGTTTGGTGTGGAGGAAAGTCCCGCAGAGTGTGCAACAAACTTTGTTGATCAACTGTCCCGTCTTTTTTTCTTGTTGTTGCGCTCAAGTTTCCGCAGAGGTGCAACGTGCTGTTTGGCATCTTCCATATCGATTTGGTCGGTTCTGTTTCCTATCATACTGGATCAACAACCCTTTGTGCATGGGGTGTGGTTATTCTTCTTAGACAAACATACACTGGATCTATCAATAATACGCTTGAAACCTTATCTAAAAAAATGTGGTGTAATTTATTCCGTTCAAATGTGCCCTGATTGTTTGTTCTAACTAAATCTCATGAGGTCAGGAATGAGAAGTTTACAAAGCAAAGATCCTCCTTCTCATGTTTCCCTTTTGTATTTTAGATTTGTCCGTCAGGTCACTTTGCTCTTTTTCCTTTGACAAACAAGGACATGATACAGTGGCTGATGTTTTTAACACCATTTCCACCGTGCATTAGCTTTGTTGTCCTTCAGGCTGTTTTTCAGGCTCATGCCCGGGCAGTAATTGAATATCACTCATCATCTTCCGTCAGTCTTTAGCAAGGAGAGCTTCAAGGAGCCTTTAAGAGATCCTCCTGCAAATTTATTACAGCTGGTGGACCAAGCTGGTCAGTGTGACCCAGTAAAATATTAGAGAGGATAAAAAAATCATAGCACTCACTTTCTCTAATGAAACCTAGTTGAGGGCATGTCACATGGTAAAAGTTGCTGATGTTGACCATCTCTGAAGTTTTTCAAAGTTTAAATCATCTATGTACCCTTCAATACACATGTTTTAATGCAACATACTTTCCTCTGAGTGTCTTGTAGTGGTAATTGATTAATTTCACAGTCAGTCTGATCTTAAATCAAGTGCTGTATGCATTAGTTGAAGAAATTCAATGCTTTTGACCAAATCACATGCAAGTAACCTTTTAATGCGTGATGTCAACAGAAAAGTCTCAGGTTCCTGTGTCAACAATGATGGAACTCAGAGCCTGCTGTTTTTGTCGTCCGCCCTCCCTCCCCAGCCACTTTTAGGTTGAAGGGTGCATTCCCTTTTCTTTTTGTCATGTCTTATGGGCCAGGTCACAACAGGTTGGAGGAAACTAGAGAAGGGCCTGTGCAGGCATGAGGACTGTCACAAAGCAGTTTTAATGAAAAGAAATAAAAAGCCAGGCTTTGCTGCCTCACTTTTCCAGTAATGACGTTCTGTCAAACGCTACATATGATGCAATAATATGAAACATGAGTGAACCTGTATATTGAATAAACATGTCATTTCAATGATGGGAAGAAAAGGAAATTTTTGTCAGTGTTTGACAGACTGACAGTAGAATAAAGACTCATGTTGACTTTGAAAGACACACTGAGAGAAGTGAAGGCAGCAGGTTGGTCCTCATCTCATAAAAGCACAGTCTCATGCCATCTCAGGTTCTAAAAAAATAAATAAATAAAAGAAAAGAAAGCTGATACTGTTGTTTGAATATGCACTGCAATGTACTGAAGTATCCTATTCTAACTTTATTTCTACAGAGCAAAGCTGGAGAAACTGTGTGGCAGTCAAAAAATAATGACCCTCCAGGATTTTAACAACTTAAATTTTATTATAAAATATCCTTTTCAGAGCCAGAAATCGT
This sequence comes from Thalassoma bifasciatum, assembly GCA_008086565.1. Classification (NCBI taxonomy): domain Eukaryota; kingdom Metazoa; phylum Chordata; class Actinopteri; order Labriformes; family Labridae; genus Thalassoma; species Thalassoma bifasciatum. Next base: position 83,948 of record RPOG01000867.1, on the reverse strand, counting down.
AACTTAACCTGGCACAAACACTGGATGTAAAATTGAATCAGTCTTTCAGATGGCCTCTGTTTGTAAGCTATGCCTTAGGGCGTACTTTTTACACTGTCACACTGTAAGCTCACTTTCAAACTGTACTCCTAACCTTTTCAATATGAAAAGACAAAAAATATATTTCAATTGCTGATAAAGAATTAAACAAATTTATAATACGGCAAATTTTTTGTTGTTGTTTCTTGAAATGAAAATGTTCTTATTCAGACATGTCTTTCTTACCCTCTTAACAGATTTTATTTTACTCTTCACAAAATATTCAAGTGTTATTTATATTTTTTCATCCATTGAAATAAGACATTTGTCTGGAACTGCCAGGTCCTATATTAAGTCTAATACTGTTTTTACTAATAAAACAAACACTTACCAAATCCAGAATCTTTGCAGTGCCATGCTGTTAACATTTAACTCAGCGTTTTCTTCATTTCTCACCACTTGATGAGAGAACGAAACACACTGACATGACCTGAAACAGAGCAGTTGGCTGATAAATGGCTTATGTTTTGATAGTTGCGGTTTATTCAGTTCTCATTGGAAAACAGGAACAATATTAGCATTGTGTTGGTCGATAACCTGGTTTTATGAGCAAGTTTGGAGACATTTGGGGTGCAAAGGTTTTGAAGCAACATGTGCATACGGATGCATGTTAATTTCTTTCATTTGAGGCAGTAAATTCTGCATTCGGAGGGGCTGGTAGGTCTCAGTTTCACAAATCTCACATCTCTGCACAAAGAGCAAAGCTGTGGCTTGGTCTCACTGCTGAAGGGAGACTCGGCTACATTAAGCTAAGCCTGTGAAGCTTTCAGACTCTTTTTGCACATCTCATACAACCGTTCAGTATCTACTGTATCGTCTGACTGAAAGCAAGTATCTGCTTTATTTAAAACTTTGTATTTTTGCAAGCGGCACATGAGAGTACTTGTACGTAGTTAAGTAGATGAGGGGCCTCTTGATGTGTGTCATAAAACTGTTGATGGTACAACTCTGTTAACTCTCCTGACTCTGTTTGTTCTAACATGAAAGAAGAAAAAAAAAGAAGTGATGTGGTTCACAGAGGCAGGAAAAGCAGAATAGAGACGTGCAGGAAGGAGTAAACACAAGGCAGATTAAGATGTAGACAGACGGCTGGAGACGGTCGTATATGTGTCAAAATCCAACAACACTGGGATAATGTTTGCACATTTTCTCTCCCATCTTCTGGTCTGGCCTTCACAGTTTGACAATGTGTGGGTCACTTTTTTTCCCTCCCCAGGGCGGTTTCCTGTGGTCAATCCCTCTTTTTCCCAGAGCCCCACAGCACCATGGGACGAATCCTCAAGGTCACAACACACAAGGCCTGCACACAACCACATAATGAGCATTTCCTCCGCAACATGGCCGACTGATCACAGAGACGAAAGCTTGGCCTTGGATAAAAACGCTCTCTCTGGCCTTTCAGATAAACACGCTGTCTGGACGAGAAGTAACGTTTCTCTTCTCTAATTCTGGCTTTGTTTGTGGGCCTCTTGGCTGAGGGACTGTGCGGTTCTGTTTAAGACAGCTTGACAAGATGATGGTGTGGATTTTTCTTTCTTTGGGAAGGACCAAAGAAAAGCATTTCATATCATGAAAATTCATTTAGCACAGAATAAGACCTCCAGTTAATGAATGAGGGATCATTACAGAAGAACCTGCGAGATTTACAAACTGATTTACGAGCTGATTCTTATTGAGTCAGCTTAAGCTGCTCTTTGGGGGTTCCTTTATGGATTTAAAGAGATTAGAGTGGAGAAAGCAGATACTTCAACCCCCTTTAGTCTTTCTTTGTTCACTTTTAGTGAAACATGGATGGTGCTGAGAAGGATACAGAGCATAAAAGACATACAGTGATACTGGGCTTTGATTTAATCTGCGGCTACCTTCAGGGTAGCGTGCCAACAAGAGGCCCTGCCAGGAAAGATGGGCATCCTGAAGACACTCCAAGAGCTCTGTCCACATTCATATCATTACCCCCTGGCACTTTTTAAAGCTTCAGAAGCAGTAACTCATTTTTTTCTCCACTTTTCTTCATAAGGTGTGACATAAGACCTTTCTGATTCTTGTTTCCTGTTTCACATTTGCAAAATTTTGCTCTGTTTACTGTTGTACTCACATCTATAGTATGCATTCAAACAATTAACAGAAAATGAATGAAATGGATAAAAATGTACACGGACAGAAAAGCTGTGTCCAAAAATCAGTATACCTGCTAGTAATTGACATCTTGTCTTATAATGAAATGTGGAGCGAAACCTAATTGAAATTTGAAGACCAGTTTCTTCTAAGTCTGATGACACGCAGACTTGATGTTGTTCTTGTTACAAAATGTGGAAAAAGACACTTTTACCTGCTGACCTGATGATTCATATATATCAAAAGTAGCATTAAAGCTGCCAGGGGCTGTCAGTTTTCTGGATGATCTTGTTTGATTATGATAATCACTCTGGTGTCCCACATGAATAAAGTGATTTATTTGAACATGGCCGTGCTGAGCATTTTAATTAAGTTTGTCTGTTTACCCCTGCTTGGGTTTATTTCAGTTGGAAACAGGATGTAAACACGGGTCAGGGTTACTTAAGGATTTGTGGCCTTTCTTTACAGCATTAAAGACCCTTTAAATGTTTCAGGGTGATGGTACTGAAAATGCTGCCCCTGGTCACTGTTTTGCATTCCTAATGATGGAAATGACTATCACTGATTAAATCTAACCATGAAAATTTAATACTCTTTGACTCTTTTAACCACACCACACATCCAAATAAATATTTACCATCAAGGCTGTATTAGGGAGCAGATTCAAAGACTTTTGGTGAGAAATGGTGGACAGTGTATGTTGGGACGGTTTCAGCAGACTGACACTGAAGCAACTTTGTCCCACAAGGAAACCTAAATGATTGAAAGTCCTCTTTTGTAAGGTCATCATATTGAATCAGATTCACTACACTCTTTTCTGTCTGCTTCTTGCACTGCATATTGTCACTGTGATCTTATTGACCTGACACATTGAACAGCCTGACGCCTCTGTTTCAAGTCTTAATTGGATGTGATTTTCTAATTTAGCTCCTGCACCATGTTGGCCGACTCTCAACAGCGTTATTACAATCATAGCATGTGGACGACCTTGATCTAACCCTGTGGCTTCATCTTCATGATCACTTAATGAGGTGGGCCATTGTCACTCTGACTCTTCAACACATGATTAGACATTAATTATGACTGGGGTAACTGCTTTGACCTGGAGTTTTGGCGGTTGTCTGTTTTCCAGACTGCACTTTCATTGCATTGCTGCAAAAATCTTCCGCTGTAGCAAAAACATGTATATTGTAAAAGAATAATTATGCTAATACATACAATTAACATTAATCAGTGATTAAAAAGGTAAAATTCCCTAATGCTTTTTTCTTTCCAAACAATATGTAAATACAATGACTGAAGGTCTGGTTTGTGTGGGCACATGTGAACACAGCAATCACAGAACAAATAATTGAAGATAAGGAAACTCCCCTGTCTTCCGGGAAAGATTTCCGACCAATAAGAAATATATTTGATCCTGTGACATTTGTTCACAACTACTGACTGCAAGAGTGACAACTTCAACAATTTTATAATTTCTGCCCATGAATTGGAACAAAGCAACTGGGCCACAGGTTTGAATACACCCTCAGCTGCCTAGTACTGACACATAATTATTCCATGTGTAATGTCTTTCATTTTGAATGATTTGAAGTTTTCAGGTCTGTAACTTTCTTTAGTTGATGACTGTTATAGTTAATACTGAAAACTGTTTCAGTTGGTGTGACTGAGGCAAAAGGCTGTTATTGTGTAGCCTGAGTTAATCAGCTATGCCAGCAAAACAAGAGATCTGGATATTTCATCAACCAAATGCACAAATAACCTCACCCTCGCTAGTTAAACATTTAACTCTTTTATAATCATACACCCAAAATGCTCAATCAAATGCTCTCTTGCACAGCCACTCCCCACTGGTGAGACTGTTAGCAGCAGCTGTCACAATGTTCTACGCCTTTGTTGTAAACAAACACAGGTGACAGATGGCATCTTATAGTGTCTTGGCTTCTCAGTGTTTTGATGTAGAAAATAGAAATAAAACTGTAAGTAAGCTGAGTCTTGGGGATACAACAACTTGACTGGAACAATGTGGAAAAAAACAAAACGGGCATGTGTATGTTGACCTTAAAGGACAATGAAGTGTTGTTGTGTTGGTTACTGTGACCCACACTCTTCAAACAGATTTAGTATAGAAATAAAGATTTGGTCCCCTTCAAACTCTATGATCCTATGGTTGGCTGTGTCAAACAACTTGTGCTCAACTTTGCCATTGAGTCTGAATTTAAATATTGGTTTTAATTGCTCTTAAATGAAGTATTTGACAACATATCTCGTGTCGTTTTTAAACCTTCCCCTTATCCAACCAGGAGTGGCTGTTGTTATCAGAGCAGACTTCAAAAGAAATATTGTGTTATACTAAGAATAAGATTGAGCAAAATAACAGGGCCGTCAGGAACATTTTTCTCAACATTTATCTCAATTATTTAACCAGGGGGTGGCTCACGAGGGGAAGACATGCCATGTAGATAATGTGCTAACCAAGTGAACCCCAGTTCTGTGCCCTGAGGATTACCATCAAGAACTCCCCATTCAAGAGTGAATCTACCAGTCTGTCAGGTCAGGACAGCAACAGATGTGCGCACAGTAATTACTCTGTGTATTAGCAACTCTGGAGATTGCTTCACCACTGCTCGTCTACCAATAAAGTCTGCTTATTCTGACTAAATAGAACCACTTCCTTTTAATATGGCACGCCAGTTGGCTTGAGGCAGCCTCAGTTGAATGAGAATGGTACCTCAGACGCATCCAACATCTGGCTGCGTTTTAGTAATCTCTGGTTTCTTCAAGCAGAGTGAAGGGAAAACCACTGCTGCGTTATGCTGACAACACAGACAGGGTGGGATTAATAAGTAAGTGTGATTAAGTGTCATTGGGAGTTCAACAGAGTCGTGACTTTTTAAGAGGCAGTGGTGAAGATCTGTGGGAGGATGGAAGCTCCTTGGAGGAACTTTTGAGAAATGACAAGAAGTACTAGAAAAGGATCCCCCCGAATAAGCAGAATATGTGACAATTATATCAGACAAAAAGAGAAGGAAACTTTTGGAAAAGATATAAATTACTTTTTGTCCCAGTCTTTGGCAGACAGTTGTGACAGGACCTGGAAGTCTTGCCCCCACATGTCTTCCCACTGCACCAGCTTTAATAAACTCTGTCATGATCTCTGGCAGACCATAAAAAATGAGAGGGAAGTGATGCGCTGCACAAACTCTATTATCAAATGGTTTCCACAACAGATGTGGAGTATCCTCTTTCAGAATAACAACAGGCAGCTGCTGTAAGGAGAAAGTTTCCTCCATCAGTTTTCTTTGCATCTCTCCCGGGTCAGTAACCTCTATGAAGATACCAGACTGTAGAACGCTTGACTGACTGTTTTATGGGAAATACAGCAGGACGAGCACATTACAGAAGCTTTCAAATGTGGCTTCAGAGCAGCTGAGGACACAGACAGCTGTGAGGGACATTCTGAAAATAGTTTCCATTTTTGAAGCCTTGTTTAATTTGATTTAATAGACAGCTTTTCCTTTAAAGGTGGAACACCAAAAGGAGCACAGGAATGATGCATTTAACAGATTTTATAATGGCTTATTTAATATGATAGATAGTTACCATCTACAGCTCGCAAAGGTAAATAGTTCCAATCAGTCAACAACCATTTCAGGCTTTTCCCAGAGAGTACAACTAGCTGTGTGCTGCTTAGTGAAGGGCTGCCGCTAAATCACGGTGGATCTGTGCAGTGTTTTGAGTCAGACTTATCAGTAGTATCTAGCAATGCCCAGGCTCCGCTTTTCCAGTGCAAATGTGTCACGTCAAAAACTGATCTCAGAGGATAATTCTAATATTACTAGAGGTCCCCATGTAATGCTAATACTGTGCGAATAGTGCTATAATCACAGCATGAACCAAAGCGGGAAAAAAATTTGCAACCACAAGTTTAAATATAATTGTTTAAATGTGAGACTAACTGGCTAAAGTGCCTGTTACTTTTGAACCTGCCTGCAGGGGTGCATAGCTCTAGAGTAAATGTAAGAATTTCTTCCTCCCCGTATCTGAGCTGTGTTTTTCGTTACCTACTGTATGAAACACATGATGAGTGAAAGTGCCAACCCCAATATGAGAACACTTTTTAAAGTTTTCCACAGTCTCCAGTTTTTGAGAGAAACAATGGATCTTTTCCTGACCCATTTGAGTCAGCAGCTCACAGAACATAACAATGCTTGGCAGTGTAACAAAACCAACCACATGTGGTGACAATAACAACAAAACAATCTCAGCTCAGCAACCCCAGCGCTGCATTATTCAACAGATTCTGAACAAAATGTGTGCTGAACTGTCCAATTTACAATGTCTCCAGATGATCCCCACATGGCCTACCTTCGCAAATGCTCGTCCACTCTCCATTTATCTTTCCAACTATTCAATCAGCTATCCAAATATCCAGTGTGGGATTTTTGTTTAGCATAGAGATCTGAACCTTATGGCTCGAAGGAAATCAAAAAGTGGTGGGGTGATTATCAGGATGTTTTCAAATACATTTCATTTGCTGCACCATTACAGCTGTTTGTTGTCGTGTTATATCAGCCGAGTAAATGGCTCGTGTTCTCGACTGCAAGGGGAAAAAAAAGAGAGGCAATAAGCCATGAAATGACCCTTGTCAGAGGAAATGGCTCTGCTTCTTTACATTCAGATTGCAGCAAACAAATGCCCACCGACTGAGAAAGCACAAGCTACAACTGTGGAAAAGTTCATGCACCTATTAGCAGGCTAACTAATCCATGCTGACTCTCTCGCTCTCCATGTAAACATCAGAGAAGTTAGTTGCCCAGAAGCTACATGATATTTGCTGAGGGCACAAGGTTAAAGTGTCACACACCACTGAGTTACTGCCTTGGCTAGAAGTTCTAAAAAATGTTGCCAAGTTGCTGCTTAGCATTGATTTAAAAATCATGCACAAGCTAGACCACACTGTCGCCTCTCATCTTGCATATTTCCTCTGCAGCCATGTGAGTAAACCAGCGCAGAGAACACACATTGATCCTCAGACAAGGCTTTTCATCTTGGCAATTGGCCTGATTACTTCCTATAGCGTGCCTCAGTCTCGCTCCATCACCCAAGTATTGACTTAGCCCAAGAACCATCACCTGGCCAACCTCCCTCACTTGCCTCTAGATCATCACAAATGTTTCCTTGCTCTGCCAGAGCGCTCCATCATAGCACACAAAGTGTCACCTTGCTGCACCTCCACACTGCAAGCGAACTGCTATGATTTCGGTGGCGTGGTTGCACACTTTGACACTGTCTGCTCAGTTCTTCATCGAGGTGTCGCACATTTCCTCGGGGTAGACAGGTGCTGCTGAAGCATATGTGTGGGAGATAGACAGTGTTGTTGGTGACCCACTTCCCAGCATGCTTACCTGAGCTAGGTAAAAGACATGCAGACAGATGGAAGGGTGAATAATGCACACCTGATGCTGACAGACTGTTGTGATTGACACATGCAGAGAAAAAACCCTTAATACTTAACTTTTTATGGTAATATTCAGCAGTTTTCAGGGCTGGGAAGGCAAAGGAGACATGCTGTAAAACTTGGACACTTGAGACATAAAATAAGGACAGCTTTATCACTGTGAACAATATGGGACAATTTGCAGGGGGGGGCAGTCGTTGGAAGTTTTTCAAAAAAGTTCTGCCACTGTTCTTTCTTTTTTGTGTCTCACTAGAGCTATGTTTTGGCTAGTAACAGCAACACAGCCCCAAGGTTTGTGGTGGTACTGTGTGTTTGGTCAGTATCCGTGAGCTGTGGGGGAACTTGGAGAAATATGGATGAAACTAACGCAGAGTACGGACAGAGGGCTCCATCCATATCTAATCAGTGTTTAACATTGAGCATAAATAAGCCTTACGTTTCATCATTGGGGTGCTGACAGGGGAAAACATGAAAGGAATATAATGTGTTAACATGGCAGCTACTGAGCCCCAGCTCTGTGCCCTGAGGAACACCATCAAACCCTGGCGGTTCGATGGAGGAGAAATCCATCAAGCTGACAGGTATTCCACAGCAGCAGATGTGTGTAATGGCTCAGTGCATTGGCTGGAGGTTTCTCTGCTTATCAACGACTAAGTCAGCTTATTACAGTAAATAGAAACACTCCTCTTAAATATGGCACGCCTGTTGGCTTAAGCAGCCTCAGTTGAGTGGAAATGGTACCTCAGACACTTTCAACATCTGGCAGCAATTTAGTAATCGTCTCTTTGTTTTTCAAGTTGAACTGAGGCTACTTTTAGACTATTTCTCTAATGTGTAAAAAACTTTGGGTCAACCTCTGTTTGATATGTGAAATTTAGATATATTGTCAAGATGCATCTCACCAAATAGATGGCTATCAGATTTACACAGGTGGCCTAAGAAATATAAAATCAGATTAAATATTTTTTCAATGGATTCGACTGGTTTTACTTCAGTTATGCATTACATTGTGGTGTTGTATCAAGTAAAAAGTTTTCCCAAATAAAAAATAGTTCTGTGAAAAGGAAGATCTGATCTCCTTTCATTTTCCAGTTTCCAGTTAAACGTTATGTTTACAAAGGGAAGGCTGAAAATGATCAGAGAGTATGAAATCAGAGGGACTATTTTTGAGGTTTGTACACAAATCATTCATAAATTCCAAACTCTCAGGACCCCACCGACGCTTTTACTGGATTTTACTTTGTATAACGACCTCCACAATGCGTCTCTCTCTTGTAAGTTCATCTAAACACCACTTCAGGTGTTGCTTTGAAAAGATAAACTTGTTGTTCTCGTATATTTTTGGAGATGTCACCAAGGTCCACTGACTCAGTCCACAGTGAAAAAATAGCTCTCTTAAGGGCTTTAGTATCAGTAGCCTGCTGTTCCACGTGTAGGTGTCAGTAGTGGGTGACAGGTGCATCAGTTCCTCCCTTTCTCTGCAGTCCCCTGCTGCAGAGGCCAGATGAGGAGCCAGGTTTTAGACTGGCAGGGCACCTCATTAGCCCTCTCCTGCAGGCTTCCACTGTGTCACCTGTTCTGGCAGAGAGACTCACTCGACTCTAACAAGGACATACAAAAAGGCAGATCAGAACAAGAAAAAGCAAATGATCATGGGGAAAATGGAGAGTAAAAATACAGATGGGGAGTAAACAAACCTTGAAGCGTAGCAGCGGCTGCTGGGTCACAAAGTCCAATCTCATCTGCTGTTGCTCCACCGGTGGATTCATTTGGAGGATGCACTTACACCTGCAAACAGTTTTCTTTGGCCCAAACAAAAAGACTGGAAAAGTTTACTTTGTGCTCTATTTGTTCAGGCTCAAACTACCCTCTTAGAAGTGAACAGGCCTGTAAAAAACACCGTCTTGTTTTCATCAAAGTAGAGCAATCTTTTCCTACATGTGATGGACACATGCTGAAATCGCTTCCACTGTTTGCAATCATTTCCTGTCATTTTTATGAAAAGCTAGATCTGGAGAAAGAGTTTCATTTTGTTTTACACAAGTAGTTGTTTCATATTGAGTGTTCACATCTGTCTGTACATGAAGCCATGTTTGTTCAGATCATTTCCTGTTGTTATTGCTGATTTCTGACTTGAAACAGTTTGCGTCATAGTTTTGTTTAGAGGATTTTCTGGCATCTTAGTGCCTGCTATTTGGGACTATTATGGTTAAAATTACATCTATTTACTAAATAAGGGCAATGTTGGAACAAGGCTGTGAATGCCTGTCTGTCCAGGATTGTCAATTTATAATAGGATGGAACTGTCAGTGCTGAAATGGGCAGTCATTACATTAGTCATGAATTGAGTTTGTCAAGCAGATGTATAGTTATCGGCCCCATTTCATTCTAAGATTTTCTTTGGCGGAGTTCAGATTAGATAAAAGACACATTTTCTTCAACTTTCATTCAGATATACTCAGTGTTTCCACTTTGTTTAGACAGAAACTCACATTTGAATCCATCTAACTCTTCTTGGTTCATCTAAATCAATCCAAAGTAGCGACTTCAGAAATTACGTTACACAAGCTTATTCTATGAACCAGCTTTAGTTCTTCAGTATTTTAATACTTTTTCAATTAGCTTGATTCATAAAAATAGAGTCAAGTATATCAAGAAAAGTGAGGGCTAAAACTGTCTCGTGAGTCGGAATACCTATGACAGAAAAGATCTCTGAAGCCAGTTAAAAGACAACCTGAATCAGGTTTCTGGTGAGAATTTCACACCCCAGAGGAGGCGTCCTCACTGCAGTGAAAATTACTATGGCACACCTTTGTAATTTCACACTGATCCCTGACTGTGGAGAGATGTTAATCCTTACTCTGTATCCAAGGCTGTTCTGCTCAAACACATGCACACACGCACACACTCTCTCTCTCAATCTTTCTGTTTCAGCTCAGATTCAATCACTCATAACCTCTGTCTCTCGTTCTTTTGNTCTTCATGTAAATCCATTAAATCTCCGCCCACTTACCCGGTCCGTTCAGCCCATCACCACCACCCGTAAACTCAAACTGGCTCTTTTCAATACTCGCTCCCTCAACAACAAAAGCCTACTTCTGAATGACTTCATCACAGACAATAACCTGGACTTCTTCTGCATCACAGAAACCTGGCAAAAACCCCTGGAACACATCATCCTCAACCAAACCACCCCCACCGGATACACCTTTATTGACAAACCCCGCCCACATGGACGTGGGGGCGGTATTGCCGTCATTCATCATAAATCCATAAAAACAACCACCATCTCCACCCCCTCTGCCTCATCATTTGAACATTTATCTTTCAAGCTCTCCGGTCCAACCCCCCTAGTTACAGCCGTCATTTACCGCCCCCCCAAGCCAAACCCCTCCTTCCTCTCGGACTTCTCTGACTTCCTGATCCAGCTATGCGCCATCTCTCCACTCACTCTCCTCCTGGGCGACTTCAACATCCACATAGACAATTCAAACTGCAAGTCAACCACTGAATTCCTTGGACTGCTTCATTCCCACAACTTCACACAACACATCAACTTCCCCACACACACCCGCGGTCACACCTTGGACTTGGTCTGCTCTACTAACATCAACCTGCAACAACTATCCAGTCACAATCTCCACATCTCTGACCACCTAGCCATCAGGTACTTGTAATTATAGGGGGACGGGTGGGGTTTTGTGTTTGCTCTTTATTGGATGTGAAACCTGAAATCCATCTGTCCCTCCGCTCTCTCAGACTCTCTCACCCACATTCTCTCCACCTCCCCTCCCCCACCGTCCGATGACCCCTCAGCCCTGGCTAACTTCTACAATGAAACTCTCTCCTCCTGTCTAAACAGCCTGGCACCCACAAAAACCAAAACAGTCTCCTTCAACAACTCCGCCCCCTGGTTCACCCCTGATCTCCACCACATGAAAACACACAAACGAAAACTGGAACGACTATACAATAAGACTGGTTTAACAGTTCACCACCAAGCCTACACTGATCACCTCCATAAATACAATGAAGCACTGAAATTAGCCCGGTCCACATACTATTCCCATCTGATCCACACTGGTGCAAAAAACCCCAAAACCTTATTCACAACAATAAACTCCCTCCTCAAACCACCAGACAACACTTCATCTTCATTCACCGCAGAAAAATGTCAGTCCTTCCTCCTATTCTTTCAAAATAAAATAAACACCATCTACAACAACCTCAGGACCTCCGGCTCCCCCTTCACCTCCCCCCCTAGTTCGCCACCTACCGCCACTCAGCCCCTATCCAAGTTTTCCCCAGTGTCCCCTGCAGATCTCCACATCCTCATGTCTGGCATGAAAACCTCCACCTGCACCCTGGACCCCATACCATCACACTTCATCAAGGACTGCCTCCCTGCCATCTCACCCCTGATCACCACCATTGTCAACTCCTCCCTCAGCTCCGGTTTCGTCCCCCAACCCCTCAAACTGGCTGCAATAACCCCCATAATCAAAAAACCTGGTCTCAACACAGATAACCCAATAAACTTCCGTCCCATTTCCAACCTCCCCTTTCTGTCAAAGATTCTGGAACGTGCAGTTGCCTCCCAAATCAAAACCCATCTCTCCTCCAATAACCTGTATGAACCATTTCAATCCGGATTCAAACCCAACCACAGCACCGAAACAGCTCTCCTCAAAGTCACCAA
>RPOG01000867.1:0-71194 GCA_008086565.1 Thalassoma bifasciatum | reverse complement strand
GGCATCATCCTAGACTCCCATCTCACTCTGGAAAATCACATAAATCGCATCACTCAATCCGCCTTCTTCCACCTCAAAAACATCGCCCGTCTCCGTTCATCTCTTTCCTTCTCCACCGCCGAAACCTTAATTCACGCATTCATCACTTCCAGACTGGACTATTGCAACAGCATCCTATACGGCCTCCCTGCAAAACAACTCAAAAAACTTCAATATATCCAAAACTCCGCCGCCCGCCTTCTCACTCACACACGCTCCCGAGATCACATCACCCCTGTCCTCCAAAAACTCCACTGGCTCCCCATCAACCAACGCATTCAGTTTAAATTACTCCTCCTCACCCACAAAGCCCTCCACAACCAGGCCCCCTCCTACCTCTCCAACCTGCTCCACCATTACACCCCTTCCCGAGATCTCCGCTCATCAGAAGCCCACCTCCTCTCCATACCACCCAACACCAAGCACCGAACCTGGGGGGACAGAGCCTTCTCTGTCGCTGCCCCCACCCTCTGGAACACCCTACCACAACACATCCGAGCCTGTCCAAACCCATCCACATTCAAAACCCTCCTCAAAACTCATCTTTTTAAAAGTGTTTTTAATGTCTAACTGCTTTTAAATGTATTTCATGTTTTTGTTTTGTCTTTTCACTTTTATAGGTTATTATTTTTGTTATCACTACTGTGTTGTTTTAACTGATGTTTTTAATTCTGTAAAGCGACTTTGAGTACCTAGAAAAGCGCTCTATAAATAAAATTTATTATTATTATTATTAAAGTCAGCTTATTACAGTAAATAGAAACACTCCTCTTAAATATGGCACGCCTGTTGGCTTAAGCAGCCTCAGTTGAGTGGAAATGGTACCTCAGACACTTTCAACATCTGGCAGCAATTTAGTAATCATCTCTTTGTTTTTCAAGTTGAACTGAGGCTACTTTTAAACTATCTCTCTAATGTGTAAAAAACTTTGGGTCAACCTCTGTTTGATATGTGAAATTTAGATATATTGTCAAGATACATCTCACCAAATGGATGGCTATCAGATTTACACAGGTGGCCTAAGAAATCTAAAATCAGATTAAATATTTTTCCAATGGATTCGACTTCAGTTGTGAAGAATGCATTACATTGTGGTGTTGTATCAAGTAAAAAGTTATCCCGAATAAAAAATAGTTGTGTGAAAAGGAAGATCTGATCTCCTTTCATTTTCCACGCCAGTTTCCAGTTAAACGTTATGTTTACAAAGGGAAGGCTGAAAATGATCAGATAGTATGAAATCAGAGGGACTATTTTTGAGCTTTGTACACAAATCATTCATAAATTTCAAACTCTCAGGACCCCACCGACGCTTTTACTGGATTTTACTTTGTATAACGACCTCCACAATGCGTTATCTCTCTTGTAAGTTCATCTAAACACCACTTCAGGTGTTGCTTTGAAAAGATAAACCTGTTGTTCTCGTATATTTTTGGAGATGTCTCCAAGGTCCACTGACTCAGTCCACAGTGAAAAAATAGCTCTCTTAAGGGCTTTAGTATCAGTAGCCTGCTGTTCCACGTGTAGGTGTCAGTAGTGGGTGACAGGTGCATCAGTTCCTCCCTTTCTCTGCAGTCCCCTGCTGCAGAGGCCAGATGAGGAGCCAGGTTTTAGACTGGCAGGGCACCTCATTAGCCCTCTCCTGCAGGCTTCCACTGTGTCACCTGTTCTGGCAGAGAGACTCACTCGACTCTAACAAGGACATACAAAAAGGCAGATCAGAACAAGAAAAAGCAAATGATCATGGGGAAAATGGAGAGTAAAAATACAGATGGGGAGTAAACAAACCTTGAAGCATAGCAGCGGCTGCTGGGTCACAAAGTCCAATCTCATCTGCTGTTGCTCCACCGGTGGATTCATTTGAAGGATGCACTTACACCTGCAAACAGTTTTCTTTGGCCCAAACAAAAAGACTGGAAAAGTTTACTTTGTGCTCTATTTGTTCAGGCTCAAACTACCCTCTTAGAAGTGAACAGGCCTGTAAAAAACACCGTCTTGTTTTCATCAAAGTAGAGCAATCTTTTCCTACATGTGATGGACACATGCTGAAATCGCTTCCACTGTTTGCAATCATTTCCTGTCATTTTTATGAAAAGCTGGATCTGGAGAAAGAGTTTCATTTTGTTTTACACAAGTAGTTGTTTCATATTGAGTTTTCACATCTGTCTGTACATGAAGCCTTGTTTGTTCAGATCATTTCCTGTTGTTTTTGCTGATTTCTGACTTGAAACAGTTTGCGTCATAGTTTTGTTTAGAGGATTTTCTGGCATCTCAGTGCCTGCTATTTGGGACTATTATGGTTAAAATTGCATCTATTTACTAAATAAGGGCAATGTTGGAACAAGGCTGTGAATGCCTGTCTGTCCAGGATTGTCACTTTATAATAGGATGGAACTGTCAGTGCTGAAATGGGCAGTCATTACATTAGTCATGAATTGAGTTTGTCAAGCAGATGTATAGTTATCGGCCCCATTTCATTCTAAGATTTTCTTTGGCGGAGTTCAGATTAGATAAAAGACACATTTTCTTCAACTTTCATTCAGATATACTCAGTGTTTCCTCTTTGTTTAGACAGAAACTCACATTTGAATCCATCTAACTCTTCTTGGTTCATCTAAATCAATCCAAAGTAGCGACTTCAGAAATTACGTTACACAAGCTTATTCTATGAACCAGCTTTAGTTCTTCTGTATTTTAATACTTTTTCAATTAGCTTGATTCAGAAAAATAGAGTCAAGTATATCAAGAAAAGTGAGGGCTAAAACTGTCTTCACTCAGCCTTATGGATACTGTCTTTTCTAGAGACTTCGGTCAATTTTCTGTTGGACTTAGTCCAAAGACCACTCTTAAAGTGTGGGGTCTCCTCCGCAGGAGTGACGTCACTTTTAATGATACCGTGTGGAAACATTAAAGTGTGACTAGGGACTGACACCTCTCTACAATTAGGAATGAGACATAGGTTCCGACAAGTGCTCAAACACATGCACACACGCACACACTCTCTCTCTCAATCTTTCTGTTTCAGCTCAGATTCAATCACTCATAACCTCTGTCTCTCGTTCTTTTGAGAATCATCATCATCTTCCCTCTGCGCTTCCAGTTTCAACCTTCAATGTCCTCTGTGTTTCCTCACTCTTGAAGTCAATGAATAAATTTGGAGCTTAATTACATTTAAAAAGGCCACCAAGGTGCACGGGCGCTGTGTGTGTTCTGACTATTAAAACAAGTCGGTCATGCTCAAGTTCGTTGACTACTCCATGTGACTTTTTGTGTCATTGATGTCAACGCTCAGAATTTGTTGGCGACTGTTAAATGTGTTCCAGGTCATGAGGTTTGAGACTGAGTTCATATTTAAAATCCAAGGGATGTCTTTTGATACAGTAGATTAACTTCTGATCACAGTTTATGTGTGAAGTTAATATATGCAAATAGTTCTGGTTATAAAAGAGAGTACTCTGCAGAACAAATGCAGTACAAGATAGCAATTGCATGTAGTGATGCTCAGTCCTGCAGTGCAGTGTTTTGGTTACACAGAACAGTGAGAAGTTTGTGTTGCTTCATCCTTGAGAAACATTCGGCTGCTCACACTGAGACATCACAAATTCTTGAAGGGCATGAACTGAAAAACTTTACCTTACCTTACTTTATCAAGTTAGCCAGAAATGAAACTTCAGCACCTTATGAGGGGCACAAGAGCTGGGAAAGATGCTTTAGGAACTAGCTTTTCTGTCAGCCATGAGTGCAAGATATTGGAAACTTTTTCAGAGTTGAGCCCAGAACAAATGTTCCAACAGTTTGTTGCATTTTACATGACGGCATCGATCACTCTGCAGCTTCCTCTTCTCATGCTCTGTGATGATGCAACCTTTGACTTGTTTTGTGCAGGGTTTGTGTTTGTGTGATGAAACATATAAGAGCTCCTATGTATTTTTTTTATCCCATGGGAAAAGGTGTACCTCATGGGTAACTCATCCTAACGTCAACACATTTAAACTGAGTCATTTCATGCCAATTTTGATGACATTATCTTACCAAGAGCCATCAGGCAGCTCCCTGGAAAACTCCTATTTGTTTTGGGGATTGGTTGCTGGGGGAGATTATTTCTAGAAAGCCTGCTGTTACTCTGCCTGCATGGCTGGTGTGGTGAGCGAGTAACAGATAAAACAGCAGATGTGACATGTGGAACAGCTCTCCAGTATCAGTCGGTGTGAAGGGGCAACCTGATGCTGGGTTTTGGCATCTTGTCTGCAGGTTAAAAAGCTCAGCAGTGCAAAGAGCGTTGGTTAGAGATGTGGTGTCACTGAAGCAGCAGGGATGATACAGCTGGAGACTTTTCTTTTCCTCTTACTGAACCCAAAATACTATACAGAAACACTTTCCTCTCTTCAAACTCCTTCTTTTTCTCAGCAGCTCACTTCGCTATATAATACCGGAAAGTTTTCGACTGTCTTGTTTTTTCAGTTGGATCATGTTTAAGATAAGCCCAAGTCATGTATTGGACAGCCTTTCTGGTTCTTGACCTTTCCAATTGATTTTTGCTTTAACAACGTCCAATTGTCTCTACAAGATGCCGTCCTGTCCATAACATTAGAGAAGATTCTGCGTCCTTCTTCAGTTTGTCCTCATTTGTTCACGAAAAGCTGCACCCTCACCCCCTCCACCCTCCATCCCTGCTGTCTGCAGCATGATCGGAACGGTTCAGTGAAGTCGGTACTTCAGCCGCTGTCCCCAGAATGGCCCTTAAATGCCATGCTCTATTATTTGGGATGAGTGCTGTGGTACAATGGCAAATGACAGCTACTGTGGGTGCTGTAAAGGTTAAAGGTCATGAAGAATACTTAAGATGGTATGAGGGGATAAGAAAAACTATTTTGATCCACAATATCCATAACAGCCAAGGTTCTCTGGAGTTTATTGGAATGATCTTGAAGTCTTGTTTCTAGAATAATGCCCATCAGCAGTTTTTCCAACCTGCATGACAGTCTGCATGGATTTCAAACAAAATCACTGTATGACATTGTGATGTGAATTTTATGCTAGTTAACATGACTTCATGTCGCTGAAAGCTATAACCCAACATTGTAATAGACATATACAAGGAAAAAAGGAACCAGAGTTGTTTCCTTAACATCCATTATTCTCTTTCTTTATCAAAATTCATGTATAGAGAACAAACTGTCTTCACATTTCCTCTGTTTTCTGGTGTAGCTCCCATCCTAAATCATGCAGATCTTCTTAAGTGAACATTTCCTGTTGGGTTTCATCAGCAGCAGAAATGCCTCCCAGATAAATGCTGTAATGATATAATTTCAGTTTCCCCTAATTCCCCCCCGTTTGCAATCAATTTTGCAGTGTGACTAAGAACAGACTCATGGTTTGAACATCTCTGCCTCCCACCCATCGAGTGCCGAGAAAAGATGAGCCGGAGGGGAAAGACAAAGACAGAAAAAGAAAGTCAGAGACAGAGCTGTGGTATCTTTCTGCTGATCTCTGCAGCTGACTGTGAGGTTGTTTGCCAGAGAAGCGCAGAGGAGGGAGTATGTAGAATTCACTGTTTCCATAAAACAAGAAATTCTTATGCACTGTCACTGATACAACCAGAGTCTTTGATGCTGAAACCTGGAAACTGAGGGACAGCAAAGGGCAGATTTATACACAGGCCTGAAGACAGTGTGAAAGGATTGATCTGCCATAGCACTAGGAAAATGTCTGTTTTTCTATCCACTTACTGATCTTATATTATGTCCAAAAGTCAAAGTGATTGAGTGAATGATTTTAAAGCTTTAAAGACTAAATAGGGAAAAAGCTTAAAGACCCTACAAAGTATGGTTTATAACTATTTTTAGTTTTTACCTGTATTTATTGACCATATGATTTTTTCTTTTCTTTTTTTTTTAACATTTTTTGGGTTATCTCGAAAACACATTGCAGACTTCAGTATTTATCTGCTTGATTTCAAGTGGACTTTTTGACTCGTTGAAGTATTCAGATCATTTAGCGCTGGATGAAACCACAGTGCAGAGGAATGATCACTTTTAACATCAGTGGAGATAATGTACCCACATTTTAGGCTACATTAAACCACCATTAATTCAGATTCATGTATAACCTCCACTGGAGGCTCTTGTTTTTTGCTGTCACTCTCTGCACTCATGTCCCACTGCGAGACTAACAATGCATACTCACCAGGCCTGAGGATGCTGCACCACAAGACTGTAAGTGTCAGCGCGATTGTGCATAGAAAGTGTGTTAATCTGTTCTCCAACTGTGCTAATTTCCACTGCAGCACAAACCCTACTGTGTTAACAACATGCAGCGACAACTGAACGTCCTTTTTAAGTTCAAAATTAAACCATGACTTTGACTGACTTAGACAAAGCGTTCCTTCCAATTCACTGAGTTCTACGATTTTAAGATGGAAAATAATTGCCTTCTGAATGTGGGGAAACATGAATTATTTATTCTATTACAAAAGAAAGTGGATAAAAATACACATCAGTATTAGAATAAGCGCCACAGAAGGCAGTTTTAAAATGAATAGTTTATACGTGACGCACTGACACTTTGAAAATGTGTTTTTACAAGGAAGTAACAAGTATGTTGCTTGTTAATGCGCTTGTCTTGCCTCTGTGTGTGTGAGAGACTGTGTGTTACCACCCAGACACAGTCTACAAATGTTTTTGTCTGGAGTGGGAATAAATTGACCTCTTTACTTGTAATCGTTATGCTGCGTAGCTTTGTTTCTCTGCCAAGAACAAACTGAGCACACCCTGAATAGTTGAGGAGCTCCGTTATTTTTCCATTGAGTAGATTAGGACAGGAGAAAAACACTTAATTTCACACCGAGATAAAGCTGTTGTCCTGTCGGCTGGTCATCATTAATTAATGAAAAAATATTCAGAATGGAGACGGGACACAGAGCTGTTTTGTTGTTGGTTTTTTTCTCATTATTCTGGAGACACTTTGACTCCCTGTTGTTCTGAGAGGGTATAGCATCTCATGAGTCTGGCTGTTTTGGTACTCTGTGGCTCTCCCATTAATGATTCCCAAACAAGCAAGCAATTAAGATTTCACACTGAATAAATGTGGGGAGATTTCATAAATCTCTGTGCGTGCACTTTTCCCATCAAACCACAGCTAATTAAGCCTGCACTAGATAGTGGCAGATAAACAGAGAAGTTGTACCTCCCACCAGTGTGAAGTTATCTACTGTAGATGGCTAGAACAAACTTAGCATGCTGGGTTGAAAGTGTGCATGAAGGGATCAAGTCCTCAGCCTCAGCAGGGTATATCCTCCTGTAACACAGGTCTTCAATAACGAAAGCTAAGGTTGAGTTTATATCACACCAACATACCCCGCTGAACAACACAGTTTCATGAGCTGCAGAGGGAAAGAACACATTACTGAGATCATCGGCTGTTAAGATGAAAACCTGCACCTACAACCTCCATCCTATACAGTACAAAGAATCATTTGTAGATCTAGAATCATCTTCTATAAGCTCTACAGAAGCTCAGACAAAGAGGATTTAGTGTTGTATATTTGAGTGAAAACACCTGGCAGCTGACGTCAAAGAACAGCAACAACAAATGAAATACATACATAAGATACAGGGCTGTGTAAATACAAGCTTTTGAAGGAGGCAATGCTGGGCTAAACCATTTGTAAACCACTCTGGCACTGAGAAGGTTTAAATAAAACATCCTCTGTTTGAAATTTGACTGATCAATGTTCTAAATGGCTACAACATTGTTAGTTTCTTGGTGCTGTGCTTGTTTAAGAAGGCATTTGCTCTCTTAACTTAATTAGATATTGATCGATTTGCGTGGCAGAACAGCCATTTGACAACTTCTGCTGCAGATTCATTATCATTTACAGCAACAATGGCAAATACCCTGCACTGGGTTGTGGTCCAATGTATTTTTAAGCAACGTACCATATTTAAATTATGTATTCTTCTTTTGAGAAAAGGAAAAAAAAAAAGAAGACTAATTTCACAAAACTTACAATCCCTGACTTTTTATTATAACAGCGGAATCATGTTTTCATACCCTTTTCACCTCGTACTCAGAGGATCTCTAACAAGGGGCTCCAACATGACAATCCACCAACTTGCTGTGACACGGGAACAGGACCATGTAGGTCACAGAGGTGCTGGAGTGACAGTGTGTCTCATTCACAGACTGACAGCAGGGATAATGGATGTGTGGACTAGTTGTCACTCAGGTTGTAACAACAGCCTAGCAGCCTAAAAAAATCCAGGCTTCACTTCGCCTGTCTTCCGCTGCTGCTAAAATTATGCTTGGCACTTGTTCAGGCCATTTACCATCGAGTGCTGGTAGTCTGCGCTGCCCCCCCCCCCCCCCCCCCCCCCCCCCATTCACCTTCCTCCTTCTTATTGCTCTGTAGCCTTCTCTCACCTGTGGTCTTCAGCTATATTATTCTAGCCTTTCTCAGAGGACTTTCTCACTTTTCCTCTTCTCATTATGCAAATAGCTGAACCTCACGAGTCACTGCCTTCCCAGCATGGTGGAAATAAGCACAAGTCTCTGGTCTTTCATTATGCGGACACCTGCCAAGCTGGCTTCAATTTAATTAGGGAAGATATCCAGTGCTGGGCTGACTGGCATGATAAGGGCCCCTCACAAAGGGCCCTGCAGCTCTGATGAAGCTCATTACAGGGAGAGAGGAGACGCTCAGTGATGGTGAGAGGCAGCAAACAACTGGACAACTGAGAATCAGATTGCTGGTTCGTAATTGCAAAAGTTGTTAGTCGAGCACGTTCCTCTTTTTATCAGGTCATTGTTCGATCATAAGGGTCATTAACTCTTACAGATTTAATATACTATTTCATCATGGAAATACTTGTTGCATCAAGGGAATTGTCCCCTATGGATCCTGTTTCAGATCTGATTCCAAAGAGTCATGTCAGTGTCGGTGTTTATTTAAAACTGACACAAAAACAATCAAACAGAGATCACTATGGCTGTTTTCAAATAACTAAAATTTTCACCCTGACTTTACCCAGACTTTTTTCAAGGCAACATTCCTGCATGAATCAGATTGTGTTAAAAACAGCAGGGAATATTTGGAGAATGATTCCCGAGCAGACAGCCTGGGGTGATATCATGACATGGTGACACATAACAAAATTGATAGTAACATCCAACAATGTTGCTTTGTCTGCCATCAGATTGTAAATATGTTTGCCGTGTGCTTCTGATTTCAAAGCTTTTACCAAATCAAAAATAAGTGTATACAGCACATTTTCACATACCACCACATAGGAACACATGAAAAATATTGGTGTCTGCACAACATTCAAAGAATCTACAAATTTTGAGGGGGATTTTTTTTTTTCAATTCAATGAAGTCTCATTTATCACTACATCACCAAGTCCTTCACCTCAAATTTCAAAGTGGTAATGTTTAACTTGGTCCACATCACCCATAAGATGAATTCTGTCAGTGCTGATGGGCTACTTTGAAAGACTGACCAATAGAAAGTGGATCAGTTGATCAGTCTGTAAGATGACACCTTTTTCTCCTCCCTCTGAGTCACATTGTTTTTCTGCCACAAATCCACGTCTGTGTCTCCATTTCTTCAAAGCTCTTAAAGCAATTGCCACTGGGTGTTAAAATGCCAAGGTGTCAAATATCTTTTTATCTCACAGTTTCTATGTAGTCAGTCACCCATCAATGCTGTCTGTGCCAAGATTTAGCTCTAAAAGGGCATCAGCTGATGAGATTGTGTTCGCTGTGTAGCTTGGCCCTGCATGCTTCTGATTGCTGACCTTTATGTGTTTGTTTTTGTTTGGACTGAAGTGTTTTCTGTCTGATGTAAAACGCAACCTTAGCTGAACTGCTACAGCATGTTGGTGTCCCAGAAACATTAAAACTAATATAATTAATCATTTATGACAAGATTGTAAAGTATTTTTCTATTCTTATTTGAGGTACCTGATTTAGGAAATAGCACATTGAGAGTTTTTTGGGTAATTTCAACCCTCATCTGCCCTTTCATTTCCTCTCTTTCCCTCAAGCAATAAGAGCTGCTCCTGATGTAGCGGGGATTTTATGAAGCAGAGTGGGACATGCAGATGCTCCCTATCTCTTGTGCTAATGCATTTCGAGCCCTTCAGGGTACAACATTTTAAAATACAAACACTAACCTGTAGCTTTACCTCATCGCCTACACTCTAAACACCACTCCACAAATGTACAAGAGGCCAAATGCTCTTTTTGGCTGGTTTCCATGTGCATTGCACATCCTGCAATATAGCAATGAAGAGCAGCATGAATTGAATCCCGGATAACAGAACCAGCTCGTGCAGGTGGTGGTCACTCTGGGATTGTGAGCGGCGCATGTTTTGATCACACTTCGTCTCCTGCTAATACTGCCAGCACTTACTGTGAAGCACAGTGTTATCCTGTTGATCCCAGGAGAGATACACACAGAGAAAGGAAATCTCTCATAGCCTTTCACAGTCTTCTTCCCTGTAATAAGAAGATTCCTGTGTGTTTGTTACATGTTGGACAAGTCTGCAAGTTTCCCAAGGGGGCCAGTGAGCTTTGATAGACTGCTTTTGTTCAATAATGCAAGATGATACCTGCTGATTTGGTTTCAGGAAACTTTAATGGAAGGTGCATATTCCTAAAAGAAATGTATTTTGTGCACTGAATAAAAGGGCTGATATCATTGTCATAAAATAGTCTGGTCTATCACTAAGCCAGTTATGAATTACTGCTCAGCATGCAAGCTCAAATCTCAACTTTCAGATTTGGCTTGTGTGATCAAAGGAGCAGATTTTTATGAATTTATGTCTGCAAGGTCAGTATGTCCCTGCGTCCTCATTCAGCAGCTGCAGGATGACAATGTCTGTGAAAGTGGTGCAGCCTTTGAGGAAACACAGGCTTTCCATTAATCTACAGGTTATTCACTTTGATCTCTGGAGATGTGAACTTGAATAAGACAGCTCCTCAAGCCTTTCTACTGAAATTTGTCACTGCTGCATCAAAAGCACATTTACCTTGGTCCCACTGGCTTCAATACTGTGACTTCTAACCTGGAAAGGTTTTAGGTGACTTACTTTCTAGAGAGCTGGGCACGTGCTCAATAACATGTTCATTATTCTTTATTAATATTTTTTTAACAACTGTACAAAATATGAAAGAAAAAACCCCCTCTGAAATCAGTTAATTTTAATATTCTTGAAAGAGGAGGTATTGTACTACTTTAAATATGGATATAAAATAATGCTTGATGATAACAGAAGATATGATCAGTTTTTCAAATGGCTACATAGTCATGTCATAATCAGAAATGCTTTATTAATCCTCGAGGGGAATTTTGTTTCCATTGCCCCCAACATGATACAGCAGTGAGAAAATAAACAGGACAAACATAATAAAATAAGCAGTAGTATAAACAATAACTACAAAATAAGCAGTAAGTACCAAAAACAATTAGTATCAAAGGTAATGGAATATTTACGTTGTGTACAGATAGATTTTGCAATCTATTTTACAGGTACATAAATATGCCCAGGTGGAAATAACAATAGTTTACTGTACGGTGCGTTTTTTAAAGGGGAGAGTTAGAGAGTCCGACCAACCATCCTGTGTGTTCCGAGTTTCTGTAACTCTGCTGAGATAAGATTGGGATAAACTAAATGACTGAGAAATCCCTGGTTTTGTATGGGAACTGCTCAAAACTAGTCTGTTTTAAAAATGACTCAAGGTCTTCACGAGACGGGGTGAAATGATTAGGTCTTCACTAAAGGATTTTCCTAATTGGGTCACGACACATGAAAGGGGCAAACTTGAACAGTTTGTGAAACATATTAATGCTTTATTCACTTTTGTTAGTTTTGCAGCAGTATCTGAATATGTTAATTTTTTTAAAACCTTGGGCAGAAAACCTATATTTATAGTTATGAGATGGAAAACCATTTTCATCAGGGCTCAATACTACATACAAATGCCTCATCATTCACAATTTCACTGTGAGTTTCTGGAACTGTGATTATTCCACCCTGCTACTCAGCAATTATGATAATGTACATTCAATAGAGTAATCATCACCTCAGTTGTCAGCATTCACTTCACCATGGGCTTTTTTTTTATGGCAACAGTTACGTCCGACCTCTATTAAAGAACAAGAAAACTTTAGATGAGTTTAATATCCTGACATAGAATTGGACAGCCAGCTTTTATTCCTTTGAGAGTTGAGTTATTTAAG
This sequence comes from Thalassoma bifasciatum, assembly GCA_008086565.1. Taxonomy (NCBI): domain Eukaryota; kingdom Metazoa; phylum Chordata; class Actinopteri; order Labriformes; family Labridae; genus Thalassoma; species Thalassoma bifasciatum. The sequence goes on along the minus strand of RPOG01000867.1, from coordinate 58,916 downwards.
AGGGACTGACCTTGTGTCTTACATTTTCATTTTTCATCAATAGAAGCACCTCAGCTCGTCCTCTTGCCGCTGAATTACATCCCCAGCCTCGGTTTTTGTTTACCTGTACATGCTGTCTTGTTTACGAGGCTTTACCTTGTTGTGTAATCCTTCTGTTATTGTGGGAAAATTATGAGAGGATTATAAATCTGAACCTTGGCACCCCTTGCTGCTGTTGTGATCTTGAATTCTGAGGTTTTCTTTTGCTTGGCATCATAACAAATAAAGTTGCTTGAGATAAGCTCGTTTACAGGACTGAATTGATGCTCTTGAGGTAGATGTCACTGTGGCGCCATGCTGCTGTGCATGAGTCAGGAGCTAAAGGATGTTAGCGCTCAACCAGTGGCACAATCCATCTCACAGAGGTATTCAGAGTGCAGCAGGTGTTTTTGTTCCAAGCATGTCGAGGCTAACCTTCTGCCCTCTGCCTTTATTCCGCCTCAGCGTTTAATCTTCAGGTGGGCGCCAAGGGACCTGTCTCACGCCTTGTTTGTTGTGGGAGTGGGGGTCGCTCCTCGGTGGGAGACGGTGGGATTTAATTGGTACCCGTCCTACCTAGTGTCCAGTGTGTACTCTCCTACACCGCCGACGAGCGACATCCTTTTCCAATTACAGTACGAACATTTCACTAATTTTAAGTACTACCCCTCCGTCCCTCCCCTCCCTCCTTAACCCACGCACTTCCAACCCATTAGGCATGTAAAAGGGTTATGGTGCCTCAGCTGTTTATCCTCAGGTGCTTTAACTCCTTCCCTGCCCTGACTACATAATAAGAACAGATATCATGACAAAATCCCTTCATGTCATGCAGCTAAGATCATCACGGGAGGAGTTTACTGGTTGCTGGCAGGTGAAGCATGTTGATGGTGAATTAGGGGTGATGGGGTCATGTTTAGCTCAGCAGCATGCTGGAGGCAGAAACTCATCCATGTGAGTAATCAGAAGACTTTTCATACTCTTCAACGAAGCCCACCTGGGAAATTGGCCTACTTTTGCATCTAAGAAAAAAGAGGAGGCTCTGACAGAGAGGGTGTGTGTGAATTTCTTTTTTCTCAAATGTTTTGAAATGTACAACATCTGAATAGGAATGGTTGCATTAAATAAATCTTGCATTTCCGGTGTTACCAGATTCCAATTTGCAGCCAGTATGTTTGTGAGGATGAAATAGTCTGAAGCCATTTAAGTCATTTATATGCTCACTAATATTTGATTATAATTGGATTAAGCTAATTTTCCACCTCTGAATATTGACGTGTATGAACACGTCTGACAGAATTACTTAATTATGCTCCAAATTAGTATTTGCATAACCCAATTAGCTCATCTAGAGTTTTGTGCATTCATGCATTTTAATAAGACATGTAAGTAAATGCACAGTCTAATATCTTTAATCATCCATCAGTTTTCTTCACAGCATTATTCGGTGCAGGGTTGAAGGGTACACGACGGTGAATGGTTTTAGGAAGTAAAGACAACCTAAGAAACTGTGCAGATGCCAAAGCAGCCTGCATCTTTTCTCATGGTTATTTGCACAATTTAATATTGTGACTAATAAAAACAGTGGCAACAACCAATCTTTTTTGTTCCAAATGCTTTTTGGGTGTGCATCAAATACAGTTTCATGCTGGTCATGGCCACCGACTGTACAAAGGGGGATGATTTGTTCTGTGATGTGAAAGAAACACTGGTAAATCTTGTCTCTTCTAGTCATAAAAGAGATGATACCTTCTCACTAGTAATCTCTCACTTCTGCAAAATTATTTAGTCAACGTCAGCCACTTCTTAATATTTCTAAACTGTAATTTGAAGCTATGGAAGCATAATTTTCTTTCAGCTGTATTTCTACTGTCCAAAAAATTAAAAACAAATGATGCACACTATGAACTACATAGCTACATACTGTGTTCAAAAGCAGCATGCAGTATGCAGAACCTACTCCATACTACATTCATATGTAACATGTAGTTGGTGGTTCGGAAAAGAAGCACAGAGTCAGTATTTCCAATATGGCTGCCACCACTGCAGGGCCTCATAGCACCTTCTCAGTGATGTGTTCTTTTTTTGTATACGTTTTTAACCATACCTTTGAAGAGCAACCTAGATGATAAACAATTCTACTGGAAAATTAGTGCTCTTGAACTTTTAAAACTGTGCATTTAAGTAGTCCAAAGCTCTAAGTTTTCAAACTTTTAAGGAGTCTCTTTGTCTCACTCACCTCAGTCTATCTACTAGCAGCGAAAGCTTTAAAATAAAATCTCAACAGGGGCTGAGCTCATCTAAGTTAACTCTTGAAAGTGTGATGATGAAACACCCTTGCCTGGCTGTAGTTCACACATAGCTATTTCCCCTTCTGCCTTCGTCAGATTTCCCCGCAGGTGCACCACAGTGTGACCTGTGGCTGAACTCTTCACCCGTCAATACTTGCAAAGCCTTTCTCCAGTTCAACTCTGCCATCCTCACAGGCCATGACTTCACCCCATGCAAGTCAGTCTCATTGATTCTCATCACCCTCACTCCTATGTGTGATGAATTCTCCTTCTTTTTCTTTTTTTTTCCTTACCCCGAGAGCCAACTGGCAACCAGGCTTAAACCCCAGATTGACTTGATTGAGAAAAGATACCCCAGGATTGCGTTGTGGTTTGAAGGTGGATTGTTGGAGTGATCCCAAGACTGGTAGTAAGATGTCATTACTCTTCTTTTTAGTGTCGTTCATTAGCAGCGGTGCTTTTCAAGGTTAAAGAATTCTGTAGCCGTGAAATGACCCCCACCCTTCCTCTTAATTACTTTGTCTCATTAGTAAATCTAAAGGAGTAGTTACTTTGTAATGACAGAGCAGTTGGTCAGCACGTTAGAGTTTGTCTTCTGAGGACAAAAGCGTGTGACTTCCAAATGTGTGAATGATAAACAGATTGTTTGTGATAATGTGCATTCCCACAACACGCAGGAGTTACACAGCTGTGATTCAGACTTGAGTCTTTCAATAAAATGAAGAATGAGGTTATACTTGCTGTACTTGGTGAGGTTGTAGTTGGTAGATAAGCACTGGTAGGATATAACGAGGGTTCAAGAACCGTTACAAGTTGCGGACATGTTTTAGAGCATCAGGCTGTAAATAACACCAAACAGACAGTCCTCTCACCTTCTGGACATGGAACTACTCAAAAAACTGAGTCTAAAAAGTTTGATTTTTGTCAGTTTTCAACATGAGGGCTACGAACTACAAATGTACCTACCTAATTATCTAATTTCTTTGAAAGCTGAAAATGTTATTTTGATGAAGAAAAGTAGTTATTAAAAGAAGATCAGCATTCTGTATTTCTAGGAGTCACATCCTTTCAACGGTGGGTGATAGTGCTCATGGGAAGTGCAGACTTAATCAAGGAGAAAACCTGACCAATGCTGGCCAAAGTTTTCAGTGCAGTCAGTGCAAAACCAAAGTTTTACAGCACCTTTCAATCTGTGCCATTTTGAGCTGAGGTGGCTCGGTGTCATGTCCATACTTCACCACCCGGACCCCTTCTTACCCACCCAGACTCCAGAATATACAATAAGTCCTATTTGTCAGCCCCATTGTAGCAGTGTTTTGGCTTCAATTTTTTTTTTTTTTTTTTTTTTTTTTTTTAACAATGGGTGGGTGTGTAAATGCATTTTCATTATTGATTTACAATCAATGAAAAAAATGAATCACTCCTCTTTTGAAGTCAAGCTGCATGGTAGGCATGGCTACCTGCCTCCACAGATTAGCAGACTGACAGTGTTATGAGAAATGTGCTGTGCAGCATCGTGTATTGAACGATGCACCGANGAGTCAGGAGCTAAAGGATGTTAGCGCTCAACCAGTGGCACAATCCATCTCACAGAGGTATTCAGAGTGCAGCAGGTGTTTTTGTTCCAAGCATGTCGAGGCTAACCTTCTGCCCTCTGCCTTTATTCCGCCTCAGCGTTTAATCTTCAGGTGGGCGCCAAGGGACCTGTCTCACGCCTTGTTTGTTCACCCTCACCCCCAGCGAGGAGCCACCCTCTGCCACCCTAAATTAACCATGGGCAGGATGGATCACAGGTCACACATGAGAGGATGTGGCGGCTGCTCGCTGTAGGAAAAGGTTAATGTCATGCTTGTAAAGTGATTAAAATTCATGATGGGGAGGCAGGGAGGGGAGGGAGGAATTGGGTGCGTGAAGGTTGGGTAATAGCATGTAAAAGGGTTATGGTGCCTCAGCTGTTTATCCTCAGGTGCTTTAACTCCTTCCCTGCCCTGACTACATAATAAGAACAGATATCATGACAAAATCCCTTCATGTCATGCAGCTAAGATCATCACTGGAGGAGTTTACTGGTTGCTGGCAGGTGAAGCATGTTGATGGTGAATTAGGGGTGATGGGGTCATGTTTAGCTCAGCAGCATGCTGGAGGCAGAAACTCATCCATGTGAGTAATCAGAAGACTTTTCATACTCTTCAACGAAGCCCACCTGGGAAATTGGCCTACTTTTGCATCTAAGAAAAAAGAGGAGGCTCTGACAGAGAGGGTGTGTGTGAATTTCTTTTTTCTCAAATGTTTTGAAATGTACAACATCTGAATAGGAATGGTTGCATTAAATAAATCTTGCATTTCCGGTGTTACCAGATTCCAATTTGCCGCCAGTATGTTTGTGAGGATGAAATAGTCTGAAGCCATTTAAGTCATTTATATGCTCACTAATATTTGATTATAATTGGATTAAGCTAATTTTCCACCTCTGAATATTGACGTGTATGAACACGTCTGACAGAATTACTTAATTATGCTCCAAATTAGTATTTGCATAACCCAATTAGCTCATCTAGAGTTTTGTGCATTCATGCATTTTAATAAGACATGTAAGTAAATGCACAGTCTAATATCTTTAATCATCCATCAGTTTTCTTCACAGCATTATTCGGTGCAGGGTTGAAGGGTACCACGACACTGTGAATGGTTTTAGGAAGTAAAGACAACCTAAGAAACTGTGCAGATGCCAAAGCAGCCTGCATCTTTTCTCATGGTTATTTGCACAATTTAATATTTTGAAGACTAATAAAAACAGTGGCAACAACCAATCTTTTTTGTTCCAAATGCTTTTTGGGTGTGCATCAAATACAGTTTCATGCTGGTCATGGCCACTGACTGTACAAAGGGGGATGATTTGTTCTTTGATGTGAAAGAAACACTGGTAAATCTTGTCTCTTCTAGTCATAAAAGAGATGATACCTTCTCACAAGTAACCTCTCACTTCTGCAAAATTATTTAGTCAATGTCAGCCACTTCTTATTATTTCTAAACTGTAATTTGAAGCTATGGAAGCATAATTTTCTTTCAGCTGTATTTCTACTGTCCAAAAAATTAAAAACAAATGATGCACACTATGAACTACATAGCTACATACTGTGTTCAAAAGCAGCATGCAGTATGCAGAACCTACTCCATACTACATTCATATGTAACATGTAGTTGTTGGTTCGGAAAAGAAGCACACAGTCAGTATTTCCAATATGGCTGCCACCACTGCAGGGCCTCATAGCACCTTCTCAGTGATGTGTTCTTTTTTTGTATACGTTTTTAACCATACCTTTGAAGAGCAACCTAGATGATAAACAATTCTACTAGAAAATTAGTGCTCTTGAACTTTTAAAACTGTGCATTTAAGTAGTCCAAAGCTCTAAGTTTTCAAACTTTTAAGGAGTCTCTTTGTCTCACTCACCTCAGTCTATCTACTAGCAGCGAAAGCTTTAAAATAAAATCTCAACAGGGGCTGAGCTCATCTAAGTTAACTCTTGAAAGTGTGATGATGAAACACCCCTGCCTGGCTGTAGTTCACACATAGCTATTTCCCCTTCTGCCTTCGTCAGATTTCCCCGCAGGTGTTCCACAGTGTGACCTGTGGCTGAACTCTTCACCCGTCAATACTTGCAAAGCCTTTCTCCAGTTCAACTCTGCCATCCTCACAGGCCATGACTTCACCCCATGCAAGTCAGTCTCATTGATTCTCATCACCCTCACTCCTATGTGTGATGAATTCTCCTTCTTTTTCTTTTTTTTTCCTTACCCCGAGAGCCAACTGGCAACCAGGCTTAAACCCCAGATTGACTTGATTGAGAAAAGATACCCCAGGATTGCGTTGTGGTTTGAAGGTGGATTGTTGGAGTGATCCCAAGACTGGTAGTAAGATGTCATTACTCTTCTTTTTAGTGTCGCTCATTAGCAGTGGTGCTTTTCAAGGTTAAAGAATGCTGTAGCCGTGAAATGACCCCCACCCTTCCTCTTAATTACTTTGTCTCATTAGTAAATCTAAAGGAGTAGTTACTTTGTAATGACAAGCACCAGAGCAGTTGGTCAGCATGTTAGAGTTTGTCTTCTGAGGACAAAAGCGTGTGACTTCCAAATGTGTGAATGATAAACAGATTGTTTGTGATAATGTGCATTCCCACAACACGCAGGAGTTACACAGCTGTGATTCAAACTTGAGTCTTTCAATAAAATGAAGAATGAGGCTATACTTGCTGTACTTGGTGAGGTTGTAGTTGGTAGATAAGCACTGGTAGGATATAACTAGGGTTCAAGAACCGTTACAAGTTGCGGACATGTTTTAGAGCATCAGGCTGTAAATAACACCAAACAGACAGTCCTCTCACCTTCTGGACACGGAACTACTCAAAAAACTGAGTCTAAAAAGTTTGATTTTTGTCAGTTTTCAACATGAGGGCTACGAACTACAAATGTACCTACCTAATTATCTAATTTCTTTGAAAGCTGAAAATGTTATTTTGATGAAGAAAAGTAGTTATTAAAAGAAGATCAGCATTCTGTATTTCTAAGAGTCACATCCTTTCAACGGTGGGTGATAGTGCTCATGGGAAGTGCAGACTTAATCAAGGAGAAAACCTGACCAATGCTGGCCAAAGTTTTCAGTGCAGTCAGTGCAAAACCAAAGTTTTACAGCACCTTTCAATCTGTGCCATTTTGAGCTGAGGTGGCTCGGTGTCATGTCCATACTTCACCACCCGAACCCCTTCTTACCCACCCAGACTCCAGAATATACAATAAGTCCTATTTGTCAGCCCCATTGTAGCAGTGTTTTGGCTTCAATTTTTTTTTTTTTTTTAACAATGGGTGGGTGTGTAAATGCATTTTCATTATTGATTTACAATCAATGAAAAAAATGAATCACTCCTCTTTTGAAGTCAAGCTGCATGGTAGGCATGGCTACCTGCCTCCACAGATTAGCAGACTGACAGTGTTATGAGAACTGTGCTGTGCAGCATCGTGTATTGAACGATGCACTGAGGAACTCGCCTCCTCTGTCACATGGAGTTTGTAAAAGCTCTCAGACACTGTTTGACAAAATGTCACATGTGTATTGCCAGTGGGCTACAGAAAGGTGGCCTGCTGGGGCCTGCATTTATTTTTCTTGCTGCATGTTGGTACATGTTTAGTGTGAATGGTGTGTTTTTCAGAGGAAAATATAAACTAGAGGGTTTGAAAAGAAACCAATTTTTTAACTCCACTGGCCTTTTGCTGCAGTTACCCATTTACACTTAGTACATTGACAAATGTATTTTTATATTTGCGTATGAATGTACTATGAAATAATATTAATCAGGCATGCTGTAGTTAATGCTTTTTGTGCATCTGAGAGCTCCTCTTCATAGGTTAACTGTTAAATTAGCCTTAAGGTCAGTCCTTTGTGGCATTAAAAGGTGTTAACATGGCTTAAACATGAGTCTGTGGAACTTGGAGATGAACCCCGTGTCACAGAGGAGTTAATTTTCAGTGCATAAGAGTTTTTTTCCCTCCACCTTCCTCCCTCCTTTGACCCTCTGAGAGTTAGCAGTTCTGACAGAGCTATTGCTCCCCTGGCTGCTCTGCTGTCTGCATCTCCTGATCTGTAGAGACAAGGCCAAAGTGAAACAAGCACCACACTTCAGCCCCTCAATTCCCACCTCATCTCACCCGTCTCTCTCACTCGCTCGCTTTATCTATCATTCGTCTTCGTGTCACATCACTCCTTTTCTGTCTCTTCTATCAAACACTGTAGACGTCAGCTACTCCTGACTTTAAGGGTACAAGTGAGACTTGGATCAAATCAATTTTTTCTTGGTCCAAAACCTGGACATGCACTTTTGAGAGTGTCTTTGTTCGAACCATTTTGATAAGCATGAAAAAAATTGTGTCAATCGATTGACATGGCTATTTAAAGACAACATGATAGTTTCCACAAGCTAAATATCAGGTATGTTTTGGGGTAGAAACTAAAATTCAAGTTTGCCTTGTTTTAGTATCAATGAACATCCAGGGCATGATCTTAGTTGTTTTGAGTATATAATGGCTGTGGTGCTTTCAAATGAGTCATATGTTTGTTTTAATGATTCTTTCAGCACAGTCAGGAGCTTATGAAAAAAATGCTTTCACTCATTTAAGTTGTTTCTTAGTCTCTCCATGTGTCTTCTTAAATCCAGCTTGTTCCTCAATTGACTCCCATCCTTTCTTCCCCCTCAATACCTCCTTTTTTTCTCTGTCTCCTCTATTTGAGTATGTATCACCAACCTCTGCTGATGGCCTGTTCTTCGATCTGATATGAGCTCTCTAAAGCCTCTCTCACTGCCGCTGTGAGTAGCAGATTTGCTAGCTGTGACACACAAACACACACCGAGCTCATACACATCTCAGCACTTAGATACCATTTGTTTCTGTCTCTGTTGTGGCTATCTCATCAGTACAACAGTGAACCAACAGTGTCCTTGGTTCAGCTTCCTGTCACATCATTTCTTTCACACAGAGAAATATTGGCCTGACAGAGTTCCCTGTTTTCGGAGCTGTAACTCTCGTTCCATCGTTTGCTTCTAATGTTGTTGAAACACTTTTTTTCTGTCTGTGTAACCAACATGAATGATGCTTTCTCTGCCAGGGTTTGTGGTTTCATTTCCATTGTGTACTCTCATGGCATTTTACGCCTCAGCAGAGCTGCACTTTTTATTTCTTACTTTCAGATGTCACTCCAAACCAGACATCAGTTACGTGATATCATATACCATATCTTTACGGGCTGTAATTTTGTTCTAATCACTCATCCCATCTTGGTCTCTTTAGCGGGATTCAGTCCCAGACCTTGAGGCTGACATCTGAGTCTGAGGGTCTGCCAAAGGTTTATAACATGTCTTGGCATGGCTTGATGATTTCACTGTAACACAAAGTAGCAGAGTAACTGCTGCTAACAATTGAAAGATTGACACATTTCATCACTTTAGCTGCAGAGGCTTGAAGTTACTTAAATGTGTCAGTATTTGTCTTGATTTTTCAGCAACAAGTATTACACCAACCACTGCATGTCTCAGCTTGCAATCCTGTTTTGTGTAATAGAAAGACTGAAAATACAATATGAACCATATGTTCTGATCTCTAGAATCAGCACATTTTGTCCTGACTGAACTTCACCTAGTTTTGGAGCAAATTGATTTAAGTCCTCTAGTTTAATCTAGAAGGTTTATCTAGTTTATTGTTGGGCTGTCATGTCTTTATCCAGAGAGCAGACAGTTGATCAAGTGCGGAACTGGGGGCAACAAGCAAACTTTGTAAGTTTACTGTGGTTTAGTAGCTGGCTACATTCAGAGCTACTCACAGCCCAGGGCTCTGACGTATCCAGAACAGGTAACTTTAGTGAATCCTGGTTATGTCCTACCAGTGCTCATCTACCAAGCAGAGCAAGTGTAAACTGACTCTTCATTTCACTGATAAACTCTCAAATTTTAACGGACTTCTGCATATAATATATGTATAATGCAGTGCATAATGCATGTGGGTTGGAATGAATATTATCTTAAATAGCTTAGCCCATGTTTTAGCCTTTGGCCCTTGCTCTTTTAGTCCCCCATTTAGCTTACGAGTGCTCTTCTGTACTTTTTCTTTCAGACAGTCAAGCTCCAGTGGTCCACTATTACAACTCAATAAACCAAAACTCATTTTAGATAGGAAGGTAGGAATTGAGAATCAACCTATTTTGGCATTGATAGCCTCATTTTACATGATCAGACTTATATTTTGACATGCGAATATTTCAAGATCACTTAGAAAGTCCTCCCAGTCCCTTTAAGGTGAAATCACATCTAAGCACATTTTACTTAAATTCTTGGACTGCTCAGCTGTCAAAAGTTACATGGATTTTATGTCTACTTTTCTGAGTCAGTGCTGCTAAAAATGAGCAAAGCATATAGGTGCTATGTATGTGAAATTAAGTTAACTATTTTTGACTGCATTGTCTGCATAAAATATATACTTATATTTATATTAATAAAACTTTGTGGTTAAGCATGATTTTACTTTTAAAGCTGACACTGAGTGACAGCAGAGCGTGTGGGCTGCTGAGTAACAAACTGACAAAATGGTCCATGTGCACAAAAAAAAAAATGTCCACAGACAAGTAGACATATAGTAACACAAACATACACACTCTCCTGATGCAAAGAATCACTTCTCCTTGACACAACACACTCACGGAAAGAAAGACAACATAATACATTGCTAAGAGCCGCACATGGTCATTTGTCTCAAACACATACACACACACAGTGTTGCGTGCAGTATCCCTCTGTGGGGGGCCACTCTCTCTGACAGCTCCATATATCTCCTCATGAAGCTTCAATGGTCCTTTTCAGTCTGGTCAGGGGCTGTGCAAACTGCCGCAGCAGGTACGCGATAGCCGTCTTGGGAAAGAGCAATAAATAAGACCACATAGTGTTTAATACAACAATATGAAAATATTGTCTTACCCTTAATAGCTCTGCAGACAGGAGAGGGGGGATAAATCAGGGGGAGGACATGGCTGCGGTCATGCGTTTCCTGCAGCTCCCTCCTTCTAACCTCCCACTTCTTTTTTTACCCCCTTTCCACCTTAGTAAGGCCGAGTAAAACAATCATTCCTCATTTTATGTCTCACGGGGCAGAGTGGGTGTACATAATAACTGCACTCTTTGGTGACCAGGTGAACTCCTGCTTTTTTTTTGTCTTTGTGATGGATCTTAAGGTGGTTTTTATTTGCTTTACATCCATAACTCAGATCAAATATCTTAAAAAGAAGTTCAGGGAAGTTTTTTTTTTCTTTTTTTTAATGAAACCAAAGAGAAGTGCAGTGACATTTCCATACATCATTCCACAACCTTAAATACCAGAAATAATGAAACCCCATTTACCAGACCTCCTCTCCTTTGATTCCCAGCTCACCATTTCTTAGAGGGCTTCTTTAGTTGCTGATTGAGTACAATCTCACTTTATTACATTACTCCTGTCATCCCTAAAAACGAATAATGTTCCATAGTGATTAAACACCAGTGCTATGCAAATTGAATGTAATGTTGCACTTTCCACTGATAAGGAAGCTGGGATGTAGGTCCAAAACACTGAAATATCTTGTTATCATTACTTCTCCACGAAAAGACTTGAGAAAAAAACTGCACTACTTACAGCAACAGTTGTGGACTTCACTTCAGATAATGGCGAGCACCATGATGGACATAGCACACATCTGAAAAGAGCCCAGAAACAGAAACTGTCATATCTTATCTGCCCATCTATGTGAGTATATATAGTAGAGATGTTTTCACCTCAGTTTTCATGGTTAAACTGCAGCAGCATGCATATACTGTAGAATCAGCATGTTTTCTGATATTTCTGGATCTCATTTACATCTTACAGCTTTCTTCATCCTCTACTTTCTGAGACACTGCAGACTAAAAATGGAAAGTCTACATTCTGGCCTCTCTTCCTCATTTCCCTCTGTTTTACGTCTTCAATCAGAGTCCATCTCTGGTGTATGAAACTCATCTCTTTGGCAGATTCTACCCCTTGCAACACTCCAGTCATCTGTTTCTTTTTTGGCATCTGTTTCTTGGGAGAAGCCTCTTCCTGTTTTGGCTCCCAGCAACTTTGTGCAACATGAACTCGGGCACCTTATGTGTGAAACGTCAACCTTCCAAAAATAACTGCTTTGGAGGGGAATGAAACAGCCTCATCCTGTATGTGACGTAACACAGGTCTGTTATCTATTCTCCCTGATGCGTTAGGAAATGTTCTCAGCAGCGTGGTAGTTTCTTAAGATTTGTCAGTCCAATATTAAACTAAGTTCATTTCACATAAAGTACATAACGTGAGGGATGTATTGAGGTCTCAATAGGCTATTCGTTCTCATCCCTGGCAACAGGAACAGCTGCTGTATTCATTTTTATGCTTTGTAAGTATGAAAGATTTCTTATGAATGAGCCGTGTTGTCTGTTGTAAAAATATTACGAGGTCAACATGAATCACTGAACTAACTGAGTGGGCCAGCTCAAATGGTATCCCATCTGTGCCACACAGCAGGGGGCTTCTTTCTCGAGGTGGGTCCCACGACGGCGCCCAGATTGGCAGTGCCAGCCGCCAAATGGCAGTGCCAAGCGTCACATGAGGCAGCAGTCTGTCGCTTCCCCCTACGGCAGTCCTTCTTCCAGGAAAACGAACGCAAGCAGGTTGGAGCTTGAGCAGAAGGACTGGAAACAGAGAAAGTGGACCCGTCCCTTTAGCCATGTCAAATTCAAGATGTGGAAGCAGGTACACACAGCTGTTGAGGTAGCCTCGGTCAGTGCTGTCAGGCTCTGGTCCAGTACTAAATATCAAACTGTCCTCTGTGCTCTGTCTCCACTTAGTATATTTCATGAACAGACTTTTTCATTTCACAGGTGTTATCAGTGCACAGACCAAGCACAATGTGTGTTTCATACTGTGAAAATCAGCTCACTGTGGAAATAAATGAAAATGTGCGGCTCAAAATGCAGCTTGAGCTTGAAACACTAGCATGGCAGACATGTCTCTCACCCCTCAGCATACAGCCTGCTGCAGTATTGTCTGTCAGTCTCAAAGCTTTTGTTTTCCCAAAGATTCCACGAGTTGGACTCATATTTGAAGTGTGAAGTCTGTGTACAGAGGCTGTGTGGCTGTTTTAGCTGTTGGCATGATCCTTTGCTGCACATCTTTCCTCATTTTCTACCCCTCATGTCTCGTTTCATGAGGCCTCGGCAAGAGCAGAGTCTGATTCAAAGATGAGCCCACCACCAAAGACTCAGTGAAAGGCCAAAATGACCAATTTAAAACAAAATTTGATCACATGGAAATGCTGCACCTGTGTTATAGGTATTTCAATAACCCATACTCATGCTACTGGATGAAAAATGGATACTCCAATGGGTATCTAACGGGTCAGTTTTATGTAGAGGAAAAGAAACATCTTATCTCTGGCTAATACGTCAGTATCCCACTTTTTCATAATCTGCTAGCTGATCCCTAGCTTTTAAATATTTGTAACTACTCGTATAAAACTGTGGATGACAATACATTTCTCAGGTGCTCATTAAATCTTAAGTCTTTCTTTCTCATGCTGGGAAGTACACCCTCATACAGAAGCCTTTGGACATTGAGTCATGAGTAGTGAAAAGAAGTGACAGTAAAGCTCCTTTACAGCCGTGAAGGTTGTTTTCCTTCACTATGGAAGGACTTAAGTCCTGCTTGAGCAGGAATGACTTCAATGTGAATAACAATCCCACCTTTTCACGATAGAGTTCTTGTCAGGGGTAAATTTAAGTCTCTTATTTGGTGAACCTAACGAAGTATTGAGTTTGACCACATCTTAACATTCCAGATGTGCAGTGTGTGGTGTCAATGACTGTCAGTCAGCATGAGTATGAAGCTGGACTGCAGATGGCATCAACTTTCATGCGTTCTGATGGATAAACATTGCTGAGATTTGTTTGGACGAGTAATCACATCCACCCCAGGACTTTGCACCTACCTAGTGAAAGAAACTTAAGTGAACTCGAACTTGAGCGCACCCAGAAAGACAAACAAACAGACGGTTTAGCCACTCTCAGAATATAAGTTGCAGGAAGCGAGGCAGTTCTTCACAAAGTAACTGGAGATCTTCTGCGGTCATGACAACCAAAGGAGAAGATCTCAGGCGTGGCTCTCAGGGCCAAACCAGAACAGGCCTCTCTGCACCTCCTCTATCCCAAATAATCACTGGGCCTACAAAAACCAGAGAAAATAACTTAATTGGTATGCTATTTGAGTGTTTTTCCCCAATGGCATGGAGCTTCTATAACTTATACATACTGAATTTCTGCACTCTCTAACCAGGCAGCTCTCAGCAACATTAATCTATCTCTACTTTTAACAATTTTCCACTTCTTTTTTTGTTTTGATAGTAGCCGTGAAAGCCTCATCATCCTGACAAGTTAACTATGTGTTTTCTCGGCTCTTTATTGTAATAGTACTGCTGAAATAACAGCAAAAAAAGACAAGCTCAGAGTGCGGCCAAACAGTAGAGGGAAAACACAGGTTCTGTCAAATTAGGACGAACACAAAGACCTGCTTGTTTGGAAGGGAGGGGAAGGGTCGTGAACTCAGGATCCGGACAGAAACCGCAATATAAATCCCAACCATGTGACCCCCATATTCAGCTTCCACCGCCGTCCTCCTAAAACATCACAACGTCAGAGGAGTCTAAAGAAATACGTTTGGGTCTTTCCTCAGTCTGTCAGCGGCCATCCGTCTCTCTTATGTGTCCTTAATAGCTTCTGACCGCAGCAGCCAGAGGAGGAGCTGCAGCGGTGCAGCCACAGGCTCACATCTAACCGGACTGGAAAACTCTCTATTACCTCTAACTCTTTCTGTCCTCTCTCTCCCTCTCTCTCAAACCTCCAGGGCAAACGTAGCGTACAAGGATTTAGCCCTGGTCTGTAATACAGCGATTTTTGTGCTTTTTTAACCTTTGACCTGTGACCCAGCATGTAGCCAGACATTTTGCTGCAGGGGGAAGAGTAGACATTTTTCATACTTTGCATTCGTATTCTTGTGCTACTCCTTGGAGACAGCCAGGTCAGCTGGATGTGACCCTGTTTTTACAGAGTAGTTAAAAGTCTCATTAGAGGCATGAGTCACATCAGACTGCATAGTTACACCAGCTCACCCTCTCAGGGTTAATTGCTGAAAAGGTACACTTTGAACCTTCACCAATAATTTTCACAAGCACTTATGTGATACTTTTATTTATGACACCTGTCATGTATGTGTTAAATATGTGTGGTATACATGAGGTGTGCTGCAGAGAGCTGTATTTCTTCAGACTGGTGGATTGCCTCTCACAGATGTAAGAGAAATCCTGAGATTTCTGAGTGTTATCTATTTCCACACAACTAAGTTTCATTCGACAAAAGGGAACAAAAATGGTACAAAAAGTGAAGAAATAGTGACAATGGCAGTTAAAATAAATGATAATAAAAACAACCATAACCATAATTTAATTGAAGCAACAACGATTTTTGAATGAGAAAATTAAACAGTCGGGAGATGAAACCATATCCAAAAGAAAAAAAAAAAAACAGGGACCAATCATTAAATACTTTGACTCATTGATGAACACATTTTTTTTTTCTTCTGTTGTACTGCTAAAGTTAGGAGCAGCAGCTGTGACAAGCTGAAGTAAGTGATCTTCAATCAAAGATGTTTTTCCACTTCAGTCCTTGTCGATTCATGCACCACACTCCACATACTGATGTCCTGAAACACTTGCTTGTTTGATTCACAGGCAGTTTGATTGATGAACTAATGTGTTGATGAAGTGAACTGCCATCCTTCTTTACATGCAGAGATGATAAGAAAGTGTCTGCTCCCCTCTCCCTCTCTCACCTTTTGTGACAGCTGATAGTTATGAAGTCATGCAGAATTGTAAAGTCAGCAGAAAAGCTCCTCAAAAGTTCAGGGTAAGCCATGTTTTTTTCTTTGTGCCAAGGTTTGAGCGTGTGGTTTTGGCACAAGGCGACCAAGCCGCTGGCAACCCTATCATAAGCACTTTTCAGCATTATGTTATCGTATGGGGGGGGGGGGATTGGATTGTGGTCACGGCTGGAATAACCCAAATATTTACCATCAGCTTTCAGTATGTGGTGAGTGGGGGCTGCAGATAGTGGGAGGTCATGTTGGTTTGAGCAGCAGGAGGTGAGGTAGTGAGTCTTGAAGAGGGTTAAAGAAGTGGGGAGAGATGAAGCTGAGTTTGTAATTGATTTCAATGAGCTCAACTGTGCCAAGGGGACAAAGAGTGCATTTTTTTTTGTCCATCCACAGTGATTTACTTTTTTACACTTGATGAATACTTTTCAGAACTGGTAAGGTTGGTCATTCATAAATGGCAAAAAAGAAGAAAAAATACTGACAAAAGATAATGTGCTACAAACAGTATAACTATAACTGGTCAATTATTTAGCAAAGAGCCAAGAATATAATTAAGTTGTCACATTTTGAGCTAAAAGTTATGTTTAAGGTTCTCAGCATCTGTTACATTTTCAGTAAGACCCATACCTAGCTTGTTTGCCTCATGCCAACTATCCTGAGTTGTAGCTTGGTTGATATGAAATATATAATTCAGAGATGATGATACCAATACCAGAGGGAAAAAAAATCACCTCAGGCACACCATGCAATTTTAGCTCTTATATGACATTAAGTGTCTTTTCAAAGATTCTACATATAATATACCAGAAGTGTCAAGTTCTTATTTGTAGTCTGAGTTGTGTCAACCAAAAACCCATCTGCAGGCTGTGTTGTATTTAGAAAAAACAGCCAGTATTGAGTTAAATAGAAGTCTAAGTATATCTATTGTGTTAACATCCCAGCATATCGGGAGTGATCTGAGAACATACCAACAGATATCTACATTCAAATGCAGCTAAGAAGTTGTTACTTATGTAGATTCACACCACTGTGTTAAGCAGAAATGAGCATCAATGTCATGATTTATTGGGAATCACTAGGCACAGGTGAACATGTACCACACAATGAGATGGTAGTGTTTTTACCATTTCTATTATGTCCATGTATTCGTGTTTGTATTTTTTGGAGCTGTTTGTTTCTATATGTTGGTGAGCCGAAGACAATTTTCCACCTTGGTGGACAACAAAGATTTATTCTATTCTATTCTTTTCTATTCTATTCTGAAGGGATAGATTTGACCTCCCTTTCATATGAATAAAGATTCACTTTTAAAGTCAACAATTTGATTGTGAAAAATTCAGTTTTGGGTGTAAGTTTCTCAGTTCTGACTACTGACTACACCTGTAACACCAAAAGGATGGCCATAGTTTCCAGGGGTTGGTTCAGTTTCTTATGTTAATGAGACATAAGTTGAAGCGGATTTTGAAGGGTCTTGAAACAGCACCATGTTTGGCTGCCTCATCTTTTCAAAAGAAACACAATACAATTTAAGATGACGGACGTTGTTGAAGCAGCAGCTCCTTACACAGTACTGTACATCGACTCTCTGCAGTGTGACTGCCTTCTCCAGTTCAGCGTAACTCTCATGCCCCATAGGAGCCCATTTATAGACCCAGTGATGAAAATCCTTGACATCTCAGTAAATAAGACAAAAGAGGATTTATCCAGGCCACCCTCTCCCTCAGTTTATCAAGGAGAAGTGCTGAAGAGGCAGCTGACCTTTTCCCAGGCATTCCCATTCTGCTACATCCTCCTTCCTGCTTTCCTCTCTGTCCCTTCCTTTCTCTTCTTTACCCTTTCTCCTTCTCATGTCCTGTTTTTCTTCTGCCTCTAACCTCTTCATACTCCCTGGTTTTTACACAAGACACTTCAGTTCATCTCTTTTTTCCTCTTGCAGCATACTAAGATGTTAATGAGGCCTACATACAACTTTATACAAA
Source organism: Thalassoma bifasciatum (assembly GCA_008086565.1). NCBI lineage: Eukaryota > Metazoa > Chordata > Actinopteri > Labriformes > Labridae > Thalassoma > Thalassoma bifasciatum. Next base: position 41,134 of record RPOG01000867.1, on the reverse strand, counting down.
TGGATTAAATATGAGGAATGGGGAAAATAAAGTGCATGGCGTAAAATCAGTTAACAGCTCCCCTCTGTCTTATAGTTTCCTCTTTTTTCCTCTTTTACTTAGTGAAGAGGCATTTATAGCTAATCCCACTTACACCTGTCACAGAGAATGAGAGCATCTACTGAAAACATTTAATAAAATGTAAAATGATGTTAATCTCTAGGTCTGTGGGGAGATGGCACCGCTCCACCCAAGCTCTACTTGTGTGGCTCATTTGCAGCCTGACAATCGTCTCTCAAGGTTAGAGCCGTGGTTAGAGCAGCCTCCCTCTTTGCAGGGGTCTGCTGCGATGCTGCTGCTGTCTCTGCTCCCCTCACCATCACAGACAGAACACTGCCATCTGTTGATGGGTGGGGCTATTACATGTCTGGGGTTACTTGCAGGCAGGGAAATGTAGAATAAGCTTTGTGAGGCTTATAGGCAGGGTGTCACTGCCAAATCTATTTTCTACATTTGAAACACAGAACCATTAATATCTGTTGATCCCCCATCTGTGAACCTATCTCTCTTACAATTACAACAGGGACAATGACGATTAATTGATAAGTAAATTAATCAAAAATATGCTCTAAACTTGTTAAAACAACAAGCAAAATGTTTGTTCAAACATGTAGTTTGCCTTTCTGTTGGTGTCATAGTGTTTCAGATGATAGTACTTCCATTATTCATCAATTAAAGAATCCATACCATCAAATTGTCAAAAGCTGTAATCACAAAAGCATCACAAGTATTGAATGATTCACTTTCCAAGAAGTTGTGCTGATGAAATAAGTTATTTGTTATCAAATATTATCCTAAAGTTTGTGTAAAATATTTAATTTCCAAATGAGTTTTATCGTTCTAATTAAGTTAGTTTGCCATCAATGCTTTCTCTCTATTTTTAGTCGGTTGGTTTGAATATATTCAAATTTTATTTTACAATATAGTGAAGTGGTAAACTTTTTTTTTTTTTACCTGCAACCTTTATTGCTTGGTTTTGACCTTTTTTATAAGGAAGGTTGACATTTTTTCTGGATACATCAGATGACCAGAAATAATCTAAACTATTAAAGACAGCGAACAACAAATGATGAACCCTAACTGTTTTTTCTTTTGTTTTGTTATGTCTGTCATAAGTTAGGTCAATCTTTGTCTGCTCTCACCTGGTAATATTCTCCTCCACTCATGATAAACCACCTTTGTTTTATGGTAACGGTATTTTCAGCACATTTCTTTTAAAGTTCAGAAAGGTTGTGTGCCACACATAAGTACTGTGATTCATAACTCCTACTCCTCTCAGTCTGAGAACTTATTCCTTCTATTTCTTTGCAAGTTGCTGTGAATAAGTTTGTCAGCAGAATCCCTTCTCATTAAACACAAGGTTTTGATTTTAAACGGCTTTGGCAGGAGATGAATGTTCTAATTCCAGGCTCATAACTGGCTGTGATCAGCTTTGGCAGGACTTGGGCCTCTGTTTGACAGCCCCTGGTGGTTTGTCCTGGGTGCTGCTCGGGCCACACAGAAGCTGGTGGAGTAGGTGTATCAGCCTGACTGATGCAGAGCCGATCGGTTCGACACCTCTTTAAAGACCCTGCTTCAGAAACCCACACAGAATCTCCTGCTGAGCTGCTGCTTCAGCTCCTGATCCTGATCCATTTTCCCTCTGCCTTTACCACAGAGTGAGTGCTCAAGGTATTTTTCATGCCATGCTAGAAGAATAGTGCTCCAGCGAGACTTGACTCAAAAGTTTTATTATTCTGCTCCAGTAATACTTTTCTGGAAGCCCCCGACTCCAGAGCAAAGCCTGCGACGGCACACAGCGCTGTTTTTTTATTCAGTGTCTGTGACCTCCCTGCTTGTCGGTTTGAGTGTCATAAAATAATGTAAAGTGTTTTATGTTCACACGGATCAAGGATTTGCTTCCCTGTTAGACTTTGACCTACACTTGCTCTCTTGTGGTTACTTCATTCTCATTGGACAATGCTGCTGTTCATGCACTCTCTCCCTCTTTGTCTTTTCTCTACCCTGCCCTTTAACTCAAAACTACCCACTTTTGTTTCCCTCACTTTGGCCTCTTTCCTTCTTTTCTGCTGGTCCTAACTGAAATGTGTTTTAGTTTGGGCTAGAGTCACCTAAGCTGGATGCATGAACAGAATAAAGTTTAGTGTGGAAGCTGATATGGTGTCCTTTGAAATCAAAGTTGAACTGACTATAGCCCTATTCATAAAGGATTAGTTTCATCTGGAGACCACTGGTAATTTGTAATATTTGTGTTTTTTAACCTGTGAGAATCGACCATGTCAGTAATGGTCAAATCGCCCACTTTAGTTTCAGACACTCAGGTCTGATAATACTAATCCGGTGCGAATTGACATCTCAGTAATTTTGGGTTGTAATGATGGTCTCTGCTGCTTTTTAGACAATTTTCCACTCAAAAATGATTCATACAACATTCTGACAGCCATAAGATGAAAGGAGACTCATGATATACCTCTTTTTGAAATATTTAGATGGCTCCACAACACAAATGGTCCCAAAACAGGGAGCCTTAAATATGATTTTGGGTCTCTGCTCACAACAGCTTGACACTGACAGGCTGCCTCAGAGCTCTGTTCATATAACTCACATTTCTGTAAATGTAAATTTATCTTATGCGCCTGTCTTTGACCTTTGAGAACATACAGACTCAAAATCTGAAGCCATGTTTCTTTATGAATCAGAAATCTGTGTAGCTCCATCAGGAAGTCTGAAACTTTGAAACCAGAATGCTTCCCCTCCAAGAACACAGCACAGATAGTTCATTAGTATATTTCTCCTCTGTTTGAGATGTGAATCTTGTCTCTTGTCTGTTACCTGATGTCCACTGAGTAAACATAAAAACTCCAAAACATTGCCCATGCCACTCAGGCACTTAAAGTCAAAGGTCAAATGGTTTAGAGATAACTTCAAGTACAGAACACTGAATTAGTCAGGACCTCAGAGTGGGACAATCCTAGTTCTGCTGCAAATGAAACTATTTTTGTCCTTTTCTGTTTGACTACTACAGAGTTGGTTGGAAAAATTGCAGCTTTTCTTTCTTCTCAAATAAAAAAAGAACCATGTGACAGCAGGATGATGGAAACATAACTTCTGTCTTGGTTCCCCTCTGTCTCTCTTCCTCCCTGCCTCCCCTCTCCTCACACTCCTCTTGATGCTTTGTTCTCTATTATCCTGTCACTCTTCACACAAACCAAAACGCATGCTTCATAAACATACGTTCAATCCCTCTGAGCATTTCCCTGCTTTGTACTTTCATTTAAGTTATTTTATTTGGGTTTCACTGACTCAGAGCTGCTGTGTTTCAAGAAAGCAGATGGAGCCTTGGTTGTAAGTGGTCATCTGGGGGCCAGTGTGATTGCTCTCCTCTTTCAGCCCGACTGTTTCGACCTCAATGTAATTGGGGCTGATATTTTAAAATGCATTCGTCAAGCAGCGACTGTCACCTCTGGGACACCTGAGACCAGGGCTCTTTGCTGTCATTTCTCACCTTCACAGACAATCCCGCTCTCATTTGTTCCACTCTGCTCTTCGTAGGACTATTTGACAAGCCCAATTGTGCACTGACAACTTGATAAAAATTATACAAGATGCAACAACACACTCAAAATACATGATATGGAGATTTTCATACTTCCCCGATGTGACTTCAGGTTTCTTTTTTTGGTTTGAATTCTAATTCAAAGTTGTTGGTCCTTTCTGAGGATGTGGATGGACCAGAGACTTTCGTGATGCCTTGTGTTGCAGTGACAGTTTGTTCAGTTCCTTCTGTAACCAAATTTATTTCAAACCGTCATTCTTTGCTTAGCCCTCCAGGCTTGAAAAGGTTCATATGCTGCTTCAGGAAGCCTTCAGGCTGCAACAAGTCATAGATTAATATAACTTGTCAACAGGCAGCAGGACTCTAAAGTGTTGTTAACTTTTGAGTTCAAATCAAGGTCTTGATGAATATGTGTTGAACATAGTGCCCAACTGATCTTATTCGTTCTTAAACTACAACTTCTTTACAAAGACAAGCTGGGGAATAGCCACAAAATGTCCCAAGTGTAACCATTCTTCCAAGAAGCTGGCATTACATAAACACTCTACAAAGAGTCCTGGTTGGGTGGAAATCTGCTGCTTGCCATCCAAAGAGGGAGACAACCCAGTGGAGGAGAAACCTGTTGGAAAGAATTTGTTGGCTGATCACAGCAAAATGAAAAACAGGAGCTCTGTACAAAAGAATTTTGACAGGTATCCCCCTAATGGGGGAAATGTCCAAGAAAGCTTCACTGACAGAAAAGCAGCACTTTTGCAAACCTCTACCTCGTGCATGTTTCACTTCACATGTGCAAACTGCTTTCTATTAGATCAAATTTGTATCACAGTTCCCAGTACATCCAATACACCATTCTTCCTGATATGCTTATTAGGATGCTGCTTATTACAGAAAACCATGAAAAATTCAGCCACTACAAAATCCAAAGCTTGAGACCGCAGGCTTTTATTTGACTCAAGAATAACAGGAATTACAAAATCTGTGGCCTTTCGTGGTTCCAACACTGCAAAAAGCAGTAGATAGGATTGATTTTGCTGCCCATGTGTCCTTCCTGGTCTAAGAGAGCTATTTAGCATTCATGTTTAGATATAAACCTGTGGCTTCAGGCAAAATGCCCTCAAACTTTATTTAACTTTAATTTTCAGGCTCCCCAAGATTCAGCTTTTCCCCCTGATCATACTCCTTAATTGAGCTGTCAAACATTCATGTCTGCAGGCCACCGTAGTTAATTCAGGGTGACTATTTTTCCGGTGTGAGACATTAAGCATGAAATTGAACAGTACATTGGTGCAACTGCTGAAGAGCGAAAACTATGCATGCAACCCAACCCACAAGACTGTCAGTGTTTGAAGAACTGGCAAAGCATCCTATGCCAGAGCTTCCTCTGTCAATGGTTAACTTTACACCAGAGAAATTTGGCAATGGCCTGATGCGGTGAAGCAAGAACAAGTGCGGTGAAACATTTGGTGAAAGAAAGATTATCGTTCGTATTTGTTGAAGGGAATATTTTCTGAAACTGGATGAACTACCTCCCCATCCATCACCCTAACCTTCACGCACCCCCCCTACATTCAATCTTTCACTAGTTTAAGAGGATACACCTCTTTCTGCAATGGACTCAAAATGTGAATTGAAAAAAGGTTGAATATGGAAACAATTCTGAGAGCAGTTGGGGTGGTCGGTCAGTGTATAATTTGCATTGTCATTGAAGCAAGAAATTCAATCGTTTTCTGCTACAAACATCAGCCACAGTTTTCATGCAAGCTTGCAATTGGAAAAACTGACCATTCTTTTAGTGTCCATAAGTGGGTGACCACAATTTACAACTCCATGGCAGGAGCTGCAGTGCCAAGGAAAAATCCAAGAATTCAACAGAAAACAGAGAACATGACTCAAAGTAGTAAAATGTGAAACTACACAGCCTACAAGATGGGGGCAAGTTAGAGATCCTATCTTTCTGCAGGGCTCTTAGATGAAGTTCAGAAACAGCCTTAAAATGGGTCTAAAATTGTCTGTGCTATCAAGGATCGAAAGAGTGCAGAGTTAATCATTCTTGTACCTTTTTTAGCATGAAACTAACACTTTCCAGGAAAACGCTAACACATTGCACTTAGTGCTATCTGTGCATCACTTTCTATTTTTTTCCTCTTCTGCATTTTTTCCATCTGAATGTTCTCAGTAGGAACACATGTCAGACCCTCGAGGTTTTCTTTGTCTACACTAGTTCCTCTGCCTGCTGCTATCAGATTGTGTCAATGAAAACTCCAACAGCCCCCCTTTCTATTTTATTTTCCTTCATTGGTTTCTTATTTTGCCCTCACTAGAACCCCTTCCTCTTCAATCCTCACCCGTGTTTTCCTTTATCTACTAATTTATGATCTCATCTTAACACACACATTCAGGTGTATGAAAGACTCTTTGTTCATGCTGTATGGATCCATTGTCCTCCGGTAAGCCAGCTCCGTTCGCTCTTGTCTCACACAGCTCCGTCTTCGGTCTGTATTCCAAACTGAGAGGAAACGGGACCTGAGATTCACCTAACACAAATCTTCCACTCATTTCACCAGCAGATGGTCTGGCTCTCATTCCAACATTCAGATTTCTCCCCGTGCTCACACACTAGGAATCTTCGCGCTCACAGCTCGAGAGGAAATCCTGTCTTGACGTTTGTCTCACAGCAGGAGCTCACCCATCAATTACAGTGTTGTAAATCCACTCGGCGCTAAACCATGCCAGACACAGGTGCTATTAATCAAAATGACTTGGAAGGAGAGCTTGTGCTTCTGTTTTTTCCGACATAATTGCTACCTTTTGAATCGGGACAAGGTCAATCTGTCATATTGCTAAACACATGTATTGAAACGGTGCAATGTGGCAATGAAGGGCAGGTGCAAGTGCCATGATGACACTTTTATTCGCTCCGAGGTGAATAACAAAGAAAATTGATGGTGTGTTTTATGAGTTGTTTGTTGCTCTTTTGTCCATGACTCACTGAGGTTTTATTCAAGGTGCCCTCTGTCAAAACCGCTGCCTTGGGCAGTGTGTTAAGGTTTGTGTGCATTTCTGTGTGTGCGCACATTTTGGAACAAGTCCATGCGGTCAGAGCGGGCACAACCAACATGCCATCAGTGTGTTGATTTTTATCAGGCTCATGTTGAAACCAGACGGGATGCTGCGTTCAGCCTGTTTGAGCTGATGAGATAACACGTGAGCCAAACCACAAACACAAGCCTCCCAGTACAAACCCTGAGCTGTGTGAGCTCTGATTCTGATCTGATCTGGTTGGATATTAACAGTGTGTTTGCTTTTGATCGCTATCAAATTAGTCATTCTGTCAGCAGCATTTATTAGCTTGCACTGTTTAGACTTTGAGACTGTTCATTAGATTTGAAGCAGGATGAAGAATGAAAGAGATGTACAGAGGAGCACAGAACGAAACACAAAGAAGAAGGAAATTGAAATTGGAGATAAAGGTTTTAAAGGTCTTTATTATCTCCAGCAGGATGGTTTGAGCTTATATATGTGCCAGAATGAGGTCCCTCTGAGAAAAACCTTCAATAACTACTGATGCACCAATTCCAAGTGTCTTCCAAACACATGCATGCCACTCAGAGCTCAGCAGCTGTGTCCTCAACACTTTCTGCCTGTGGGGACCCTTGAGAATGAAGGATTATCCTCCTCAGCCACACGTTTTACTGATGCTGGCCTCATAAGCTGAGAGAAACACATGAGCTTACTTTGATTTAGAATAGGTTCTTATAACATTATCCAAATAATTCTGGATTGAGAGAATGAAAAGTATGAGGTACAATATCTGTTGGAGCTTAAGGCCCGATTAGTGTCTGCATTGGCTGATATTTTGGATTCAAAACCTTTAGAAACAACCCGCTGGTGTCAAGAATTAATCCCTCTCCATTGTGTTTGTCACTAATATGTATTGAATGTTCCTTGAATGTGATGCAAATTCATTTAAAACAATTGGTTTCCTGATGGCAAAAAGAAATATTTTCCTTTTGATTTTAGTCTTGTTGCTCTGCTTTAGATATCTAGTCCCAATACAAACTTAGACAAACACCTGTAGCAAGTCAGAAAAANTTATCAGGCTCATGTTGAAACCAGACGGGATGCTGCGTTCAGCCTGTTTGAGCTGATGAGATAACACGTGAGCCAAACCACAAACACAAGCCTCCCAGTACAAACCCTGAGCTGTGTGAGCTCTGATTCTGATCTGATCTGGTTGGATATTAACAGTGTGTTTGCTTTTGATCGCTATCAAATTAGTCATTCTGTCAGCAGCATTTATTAGCTTGCACTGTTTAGACTTTGAGACTGTTCATTAGATTTGAAGCAGGATGAAGAATGAAAGAGATGTACAGAGGAGCACAGAATGAAACACAAAGAAGAAGGAAATTGAAATTGGAGATAAAGGTTTATTATCTCCAGCAGGATGGTTTGAGCTTATATATGTGCCAGAATGAGGTCCCTCTGAGAAAAACCTTCAATAACTACTGATGCACCAATTCCAAGTGTCTTCCAAACACATGCATGCCACTCAGAGCTCAGCAGCTGTGTCCTCAACACTTTCTGCCTGCGGGGACCCTTGAGAATGAAGGATTATCCTCCTCAGCCACACGTTTTACTGATGCTGGCCTCATAAGCTGAGAGAAACACATGAGCTTACTTTGATTTAGAATAGGTTCTTATAATAATAATAATAATAATGCATTTTATTTAAAAGCGCCTTTCAGGACACTCAAGGACGCTGAACAAGATTAAAAACAACCACAGTAAAATCAACAGTAAGAATAAGATAAACAATAATGATTAAATCAACAAAAGAGAAGCACAAACAGAGAAGGACCAGAGGGGAGAGGAGGTAAGAGATTGTCAGGTGGGGTATGCAGTCCTGAACAGGTGAGTTTTGAGTCTGGATTTAAACAGAGACAGGGAGGTCAGGTTTCTGAGGTCCGGTGGGAGAGAGTTCCAGACGACCCCTCGTCTCGCTGACTTCCGGGACGAGGGGTACCACGACTCCGCTCGTCTCCCGTGTCACTCCACCCACCTCCTCCTCCTAGACTCCCTCGCCCGACGAGTGGCAACGTTGAGGAGGTCAGACAGATATGGAGGGGCAAGGTTATGGATTGCTTTGAAAGTGTACAGAAGGATTTTGAATTCTATTCTATGCTTATAACATTATCCAAATAATTCTGGATTGAGAGAATGAAAAGTACGAGGTACAATATCTGTTGGAGCTTAAGGCCCGATTAGTGTCTGCATTGGCTGATATTTTGGATTCAAAACCTTTAGAAACAACCCGCTGGTGTCAAGAATTAATCCCTCTCCATTGTGTTTGTCACTAATATGTATTGAATGTTCCTTGAATGTGATGCAAATTCATTTAAAACAATTGGTTTCCTGATGGCAAAAAGAAATATTTTCCTTTTGATTTTAGTCTTGTTGCTCTGCTTTAGATATCTAGTCCCAATACAAACTTAGACAAACACCTGTAGCAAGTCAGAAAAATACTCTCAAAAGCCTGAACTGTTAGATTTTCTCCTCTCTTTTTCTTAAACTTTGTGGTCAAACTTTGTGTTCCCATCAAATCTTCCTTTATCATGTGTTTAGACTTAAGGCTAAAGCATTTATTCATATTTGGCTGTAACTCTTCACCTGCCCCAAGTTAATTTCCCTGACTGTTCCTGTTCACTGAACAAATATTCCTCCTCTGCAGCAGCTGACTGCTTTTTCATGTTTCAATTTTATCGGGCTGTGCTAAGGGAGGCTGAGCAGGAGCCGGCCAGCAGGGAAAGAGCTCCCAAAGCCCCAGAGTATCTTCTATAAATCCCAAAAGTTTGTTTAGGAAGTGAGGTTTATTCCCTTTATGGATCATTATTACTTAACTCAAAACACATACATTATGGCTTGAAATCTGAAAATTAGAGAAAAGAAAACAATATGCATCTATTGCATAGTCCAATCTTCATTTTCTCTCTGCACGTGAACACGACATAAACAGTATTGTACCAAGACTCAAACACTTGGACAAGGTTACTTGACATGCGGTTAGTGGCTTGAAGTCGACTGCGCATGTAGCTCAGTTGGACTTGAACCCTGCTGTGATGTCACAGTTCATTAATCTGTTTAATGTTTTCACTTATTCCCTGGAGAACAGAAGCATATCTCTAGCTAGTATGCACTGTAAGCCTGACCTCAAACATCATGTAACCATAAGGGGGGTATGTGGAGAGGAGCAGGAGTCACTCTGGGTGTGAGACAGAGGGTGTGTACCCATCAAAGAGAGTGACATTTGACAGATGCTTTGGTGTCAATTAACCTTTCTGCAAAAAGTTTGTCACAGGAAATGAATGTTAAAATATATCTGAGATTTTATTTTGTCTTTTGAAAGCATCTCTTGTAGTTCAGATTCCAAAATTTTGGTCCATTTTGACCAGCATGTAGCCAGACAGACAGCTATTCAATACTAAAAGTGCACAAAATCAATAACAGACTGAATCACAAGAGTATTTGGCACAATTACCAGTGGACAATTCATCATTGGAGCACAGCACTGATGTAGAGCAGCAGTAGCAAAGCAAAGGCAAAGAATGGAAATCTGTCAGCTTAAATAAACCCATTGATTGGGGGAAGCTTTATCAGGTGATGTGAGAATTGTATATGACGAATGGGGAATAAATGCAGCCCGAGTTTGTGGCCTGAACTCGCTCGCTCCATCACTGATAGTACAGCTGACAGGACATTTTTCAACTGGGATGAAAATTGACCGTTTAACACTGGTTGAATATCCCATTGCACTTGATATGTATATACATCTGCCACACTGGCTCGGCAAGCCTAGATGAAATATCTTCTTAAAAGCGAAAACCAATGCAAAATTAACCCAAGGTCCCATGATCTAAAAAATTGCTCCACCTACAACTGAAACTGTAATGCTCAGTGTACTGACACATCAGTCATTACATGCAGTTCAAGTCTTGTGTTAAAATGGAGAAGTAGCATATATGTGTCTTGGCTGAGGTTGAATGACAATGTTTTAATCAGAAACAACAGAACAAAAAACAATCTCTACAATTTGTGTTTTTGTACTACATCTTCAGTTTTTGTTTACTTTCCTCCAATAAGACTCTTAATCACTTAAAGCATTGTTTTCTGCATGAAACGTTCCATACAATAAAGTTTGATGAGTTCTCTCAGGCCAATATCAGCTGTTTATATTAGCAAATCAAGATACGAATATGGCTCTAATTAAAATAAAGTCCAAAAGGCCTTAAAAACATCTGTAAATAGTCTGATATAAACATTTCTGGAAATGAAATACATGTGTGCTTTTGGATTTTTGACAGATTTAGTTCATTGTTTACACCAAAAGTTTTATTCTCTCTTTTTTTTTGCTGCGAATCTAACATCAGATCTAAAAGAGAATAATTCTCAAAGAATATGGAAATAATTCAAAGTCCTCTGAAAATATGGGTCAAGCTCTTAATAAGCTGCAGGCTTCTTCCACTTGGTGCACATGTGACAAAAGCTGTCACAGCTGCAGTCATGGAGCCACATGAGGAGACAGTTAATCATTTATTAGGTCAGAGTTCAAGAGCTTTGGGGTGAAAAATGAACAGTTTAGCTCATCCTTTGAGCCCATGAAGTGTTGTGGGTTTTATAGAGATGATGGTTAACTTATACTGATGAATATGTCACAATGTCAACTATGCAATCTACTGATTAATTTAAGATTATTTGCATGTCATGATTATAAGATTGCAAAAGAAAAGGATGGAAAATGTTGCTCATCAGCTGGACAAGCTTCAACTACTGATCTTTAACGAGGTATAAAAGTTGTAAGAAATGGTGAATAAGGGACCTGAGGTTTTTCCAACATTCCTCTTTCTTAATGATTGATTCATTGCTCTTTTGAAGCATGGATGGACTTTGTTTCAAAGTAAAACGCATTCTTGGTATATGGCTGATTTACCATTTAGTAGACAACATAATTTGAAACAGTAGATTACTAAACTATTTGCATGGGGAAATAGTAACTGGAAAAACACAGTGTCGTGTAAACAGTCATAAGACAATGATTAAATCTGGCAAATTCAAAAAGAAACTTTATTTGTGAGTGCTGGCATTTTTAATTCATTAAACTTTTGATTTGACCATTTTTCCTCCTTTTATATATGTCCTATGTGACACAACAGGTTTCTGCAGTCACTTGATAGCTTAGAAAACTTGTCCATAGTCAATACAACAACAACACAATACAACTCAGGAATTTAGAAGAAATTGAAAAAATAACGTTGATGTCAGAGAGGGGAGACTTAGAGATATGTACTACACAGCAAGGCCTGGTTGGTAAGGATACAGTTGTGCCCAAAAGTTTAAACCCCCCAGCAGAATTTCTGATTTCTTGGTCTTTTCTCAGAAAACATGAATGATAACACAAAATCCTTTTCATCACTCATGGTTAGTGGTTGGGTGAAGACATTTATTGAAAAAAAAAAAAAAGTTTACTCTTTTTAAATCATAATGACAACAGAAACTTCAAAAATGACCATGTTAAGACGTTTACACAACTCTGGTGGTTTTGGCCTGATAAATGCTCAAAAGTGAACACAAATGTGTTTGAATGTCTACTAAAGGGAACCATCCTCACCTGTGATCTAGGAACTTGTATCAGTGTGTGTATAAAAAAATGAACAAGGTCATTTTTGAAGTTTCTGTTGTCATTATGATTTAAAAAGAGTAAACACAGTTGTTTGTTAATAAGTGTCTTCACTCAACCACTAAGCATGAGTGACAGAAAGGATTTTGTGTTACCATTCATATTTTCTGAGAAAAGGCCAAAAAAGTTAGAAATTCTACTGGAGGGGGTGTAAACTTTTGGGCACAACTGTATATGTGAGGGAGCAAAGTAACAGAGTTGTGTTTTTTGTCCATCTTTGTCACTTATTATGCACAGTGACAAAGCAGCAACACCAAAAACAGCTTCTTGGTCTGCTACTTTAGTTAGACAAGACCAGTTTAACATTTTTTTTCAAACTTTTTTCTCTTAGGAATCTTCAATAGTTAAATTTTGCAAACTGTGGTTGACATCAAACTTTTTTTCAGACTGTGAAGTGGTCAAAGACATTCTGATGTGGTGCTCTCTGAATTGGAGAATATTTTAGTTGAACTCGGGGGCGGGAAAGGTGATTCTTTCAACAGTGTTTTCTAAGTGTGATCTGGATGACAGGTGCTGTTATGCACAAGATTCTTAAGAGTTTTGAAGTTGAGTGGTGCCTGATTTTTATGAATGAGAAAGGCTGTTGTAGTGTGTGGAGCTTCACAGTCCACTGCCGGCCATTATGAACACAGATCGGCCAGTTGAGAATGTAGGTCAGGTTGAGGGGGTGTGTATTACAGTGTGTGTTACCGTGTACATTGTGACTGTTTGAGAGGAGGAGACTTATGTGAAATGCAATAACCAAAAAAGTAATGACTAAAATACTCTCCCAACCTCTTTCCTCTGGTACAAACTAAAGTAACTAAATACAAAACAAAATAATGATGCTTATTTATTTGCTTTAACGTGATCAAAATGCCAAATTGGAGCTTGAAACTCACCCAGATTGTTGTATTCCTAAGTGCTGAGCCACTGACAAAGCTGCTGAACCCAAAAGGTAAGAGGTTTTGCTGTTATCACTCAGGCCCTCTGGAGTGCAGTACATAGACTGAACATTTTTTAATCATGCACCTTCAGCAGTTTGTTTGCTCTGCTCTCACTCCCCTCCCTCACTTCTCTGATCCTGTCAAGTTTTCTTTTTGCTCTCTGAGCTCAGGAGCAAACAGCAGAATCACAGGCTCTTCCAAACGATGGCTCCACTGAGGATGTCAAAGAAACTGACACCAGTCAACATCCTAGTGTCAGTGAAACCACAGAGTGTGTGAACTGACAGTTTAAGTGCATCACTTACAGGGATACATGTCAAAGCATCATGTCTCACACCCTGCAGCTGTCCCAGGACATCCTTGCAGCTCTAATTGGACATGAGTGGGATCTTAGATAAAGTCACACTTTACTTTGAGGTTAAAAAACTAGAAAGTGTACAGTACGTTTTCCACTATGATACAATATTTACCGATCTGTCAAAATAAATTGACTTTGAAGTGAAACCCACGGATGCATTCTAAGCTAGTTTTGCAACAGTGAGATAGAAGTATGTGCACAAGAACACTGAAAAATGTCTCTCCACAAACTATATTTTCAATGTTGTTTCAGAGGATTTAAAGGCACTGTGGGGACTTTCTAAGTGATCTTGAAAAATTATGATACCTAGATATATGCCTGATCACATTACCCATTTTAAACTGAGATTTCAGTGCTTACAAATGTTATTTCTGAATACTAATTTGTAGCTTCCCAATCCCAGACAGAGCTTTGACACATGATGTGATGGAGAAGGTGCATTTTGCTCATTAGTACAACTGCACCATTTAATGTAATTACTGAGGCGCATTACTATTGCATCATAATTACTCCCTGAGATGATTGCAGGTAGATAGGCTGACACATCATTTTAAAGTAGGGCAGTGACACATCTGAGTTCAAAGAAAAGATGCAGACATTTAAACAGAACTCCCACTCTAAAAAAAATGAAGTGGAATTGTAGGTTTCTCTATTAACATCTGTCTTTAAAAATGCCAGATGGGTTATAATGAAATGATAAAAGTATCTTTATTGCAATAACAACAGACTAAAATCTCATCGTGCTTTGCTTTTTGTCTGTTCAGCCTTCTCCCTCAGCTGTTGAACAGCCAATTTTAACAGGAAGCATCGGGGTCAGTGTGCTGTTGACATTTTCAAGGCCCTTCATTAAGACTTCAGCTTTTCTTTAAACCAGTAAAGCAGCCACAAAATGAGCAAGTAACAAATCACAGATAACTACTGGAAGACCTCTGCTCTCAGAAAAACTGATAAAAGAGGAAGCAGAGAAAGCTGAGGGGAAGAAGGCAGAATTAAATTATTCCTCACAAGACAGAGGCCTTCATACGGGTGGCAGACTGCTGTCGGTCAGAGGACTGTTAACATTTCGGTCTCATGATGACTTCTCCATTCTTGTTTGTGTTGTTGAGGTCGTGTCTGGGTGTGCCGGTTAAGTATTTCTGAGGAAATGAGTTTGTGTGCTAATTTCTGGCACAAAAGAAACCCAGATGGCCCATTTTCAAGGCACCTCAGGGTCAAAATCCTCTCTCCTGCTCCTCCAATTAACATCTGCATGAAAGCAACTGATTCTGAAGCATGCTGGCAGTACAGTAGCTAAGTGAGTTAAATAAACAGGATTAGGATAAACAGAAGGAGAAGGAGGCTGCTGAATTATGTGAAGCATAATGGAGGGATAGAAGAGACTCTCTTTTTAAAGATTTGCAGGTTTCTGGAAAAAAAAAAAAACCTAGACGAATATGTGACTGGGGAGAAATATACTTGAATGAACATTTGATGGGGTAAAACAATGAACCAAGGACACTCTGGACCTAACTGTTATAACTCATCTTCAAAACAATCAGTATCCTGCAGAGAAATAAGATTAAGTCAGGGTGAATACAGAAAAACAGAACACTGGCCTCAAACTCTGACTGATTTCTAGTGGACTCTCTGCACCATCTCATCTCATCACAATCTTGCTATTAGTACACTAAACCCCTTTGAGCAGGCATGAGCACAGCTAAAATCCAAAGATGATGGCCAATTTTCATGCTGAGTGTGACACTCTCACTATAAAGTCTCATAGTTAGTTTGCTCTGACATCTCAGGTGTTCCCAGTGCATCAGTAACTTTCTTGTTATTCTTTCTTTGTGCTGCACAGCCTGACAGGTTGAATGTTTGTCTGGGACTCAGCAAGTACCACAAGACTGTACCTCCTGAATTATTCACATTGTTTACGAAAGTTATTGGAAGGAGAGACAGAGGGAGGAGTAGGTGTTGGGTGGTGAATGAGCAGAGGAGTCATAAAAATGTGTCTAAAATCTAAGAAATCTAAGAAAACACAAGGCCCAGATTAAGCCTCAGCTACATGAGTTCTTAAAATAGGAGACAGCAGATTGTGCTGACTGATCATTCGAAGTTGATTATTATGGTGTTTTGGTGAAGTTAATGTGTTCTTTTGTCTGAGTCATGGTATCCAAAGCCTCCACAAATTCAGTGAGTTTTTATTTTTTCATCCAGCGCTGGCGAGAAAAACGAGGCCGAATAAAGACGAGAGAGAAACCATGGAGCTTTATTAGCTCGTGTTGTGCTTGAATCCTTACAGATTGGTTCAATTAAAAAGCTTTTTATTTATTCATCCAATTGCTCTGGTTTGGTTTGGGAACTACTGTGAGTCAGTTTTTCTTTAATTGGTTTGTCTCTAAAAAGGCTTAAAATTAGTTTGACACAGTGTTCTGTTGTTACCATCAAGACCAATAAAACTGTGGCACAAAGAAGTAGTTTGTGTGCATCCAAACATCAGTAAAGAAGTGTTGCAGAGGCAGAAATTTTAACAGCTAACCAAATGGTTTTCTTTGGACTAAATGAATTGTGTTATGATTTTCAAGAGACTTTTATACGCCTCTTGCATTGGCAAAACATTGGTTTGGTGAAAGCAAAACTTCAAATTTCTTTCCCAGTATAATTCAGTTCAATTCAATTCAATAAAAAAAAAAAAAAAATAAATAAATAAATAAAACTTTGTCTCCCAGAGGGGGGCAATTTAAAGACACACAGAGCATTGAATTAACAATCGTGCAAAACCTCCCCAACTTATCAGACCTAGATATAAAGTGGGGATTTAAGTACAACTTAAAGTTTAAACTTAACTTCAAATACAAAATGTAAAAAAGTATAAAGAAATATAGACAAAAAACGATTATACAACATATGAAAGAGTAATACAAATGGACAAAAGTCAGCTGTCCTATCAAACCATGCACGGTTTAATGTCAGCATACACCTTTATTGTTGTTAAATGTAATTATGCCAAGTGCTGTTTTCACAGTAAAAAGGACAACTTTTTTATTCCAAAGTTTTTCGGTTTTCTCTGACCATGAGGGGTGTTTTTAAGAGATTGCAGAGCTATCATAGATTTGTTTGAAAATATCCTCCTCTCTTCTGACTCCCTCTCAAGTAACAAGGTGCGTGTGTGATTTGACTAACACAGCATGTTGTGTAGCCCGCGGAAGCATAACCGGGTTTTAGTGACACAAGATAACAACAGCAGCTCAGCCCTGTGAAGCATTAGCATGTAATTCTGGGAGGGAAGGGGCTGTTGTATCCCAATGTTAAGCAGGGATGAGGGATGGAGAGCTGCTCCCACTTGGGGATAGGATTTGCTGCTGCAGGCCTGTTGTTCCCCTAATGCAGCATGAGGATGGATGCAGCAGCTTCTTGGATTCGGCTCTGCTTTCCAGCTCCCAGCCTCGCCTGCTGCACAGCCAAACCAAAACCTTTCTCACTGTTCCATATCTTAACAAGAAGAGCTGTGAGAGTGTTAGTGTGCCTCTTAAACTGCCAAACACGATTGTTTGGTTAATCACTGAAGCATGACTTCATAAGATGCAACAGATTTTTTTGGTCGCACATAACGGCTCAAAATTGCGTGTAATGGAATTTACTAATATATTTTATACAGAACTTGTGCTCAACCAAACACTCTGGTAGCAGATGTTTGATGGTTCCCATGATGCTTGATTAGTAGCATGCACACCAAATAAAAGAAAACTTCTCATAAGCTGAAGTTGATGCAGATAAACCTGCCTGCTCAGTATAACGGCTAGAGTTTTGTCCAAACACATTCAGCTGCTCAAGACACAAATTTGACTCTTCCAATGACTCCTTATTTTTTTCATATAAGCCTTTTAAGTCTCTGGGTGGGGAGCCATAATAGTTTTATAGACTATTACAGAAATGGGCCACATTGTGTGACCAGATGAGATCGTGGGGCAGCATTTAACCGAGTAGTGAACAGTCCAAGCCAGACCGGCAAAACACAAATCAGAAGAACACAACAAGCAATCAGCCTTCATGTGATACTGCTCTGTGGCTGAATCAATCTTATTATAATGAAGATGTTGGTACCAGAAGGTAGCAGGTTTGTTATAATGTCTTAAACAGATTACAAAACTGTACTGTTGAGCAGGACTGTAGTCCACCCAGCAACTCTTGATTGTGGTGATAAAGTGATGGTTAAAACCCACATTCGGAGGGCATTCACATTCATTGTACAGCAATATTATCACTCAAATACCAAGCTCCGGTATTTGACACCTCCTCTACACACAGAAAAACACTAAACCAAATTAAAAACTGTGCAGCATAATGGCTCCCATGTCTTCTACATGTGGGTGGATTTTGGTAGCATAAGCACAGTGATCTGATGATGGTTTCTTTTCCTGATCTTGTTAGCTCTGTCAGTTCGATGACTGGTATCGATTTCAAGACATGGCTGAGGGTTCACTCTTGCTGTGTTCTCACTTTTTGACCCCAGTTCCTTTAGTCTCCAGAGAGCCACATTTGGCTTGTGCTTTTTCAATCCTTTCATGCGGGTCCAAAGGGTAGCACTATGTCAAAGCCTTCAAATTTTTAACAAACAGCGCACTGTGGTTTTTTGGACTTTCTCACTCCTGTAACAGTTTGACACGTTGGAGCTTCAAATTGCCAGAACTTTTGACTTGTGTGCATGTTTCCAGTGTTGCAGATATGGCAGATATAATGATGGCGTCCAGTTTCTTCGGTTGGAAGAGTTATGACTTACCAATGATCAGCCGCATTGATGGTTGTCCTCTTGCTGCCACTTGAGCTTTCCATCTGTGCGTGTTTGTGAACAGCCAGCAGATTTTGTTTACCCAGATTATTATTTTGATTTTTTCCCCCTTTGGTTTTCTATCCCAGCAATGAGTGCGGTCTTTTTATGGTTCTTATAAAAGGTTGGAGTTTGCTTTGAGGCTGCCTTGGTACTCTCCGCTGCCAAAGCCACAGCAGATGTGCGGCTTTTGTTCTTCATTACCAATTGGCAGCTGCCTGGTGCTCAGAACTGCCTCAATGTTTCAGAGACACGATGCGTGAGTGAAAGCTCACCCCTCTAATTAAGTAAAGGGTGAGGATTTTGTTCCTCATGACAGCAGGGGAAACAGAAAAATGATGTTTGGAATAAAAGTAATATCTTTCTGCTGTTCTGGTGATTCCAACTGTGGGAAAAACCTCAACGGTCTGTTGTGGAACAATTGCTTGATAAAGTCTTGGTGCCCACACACACATACTAGAGATACATCCAAAACAAAATGGACGCGCTGACTCAGATGCTCTCTCATTCATTCAAATTCCTGTGTGTGGAGCTCAGTCTGAGGCTTTTGGGGCCGGGATGAAACCTTGCAGCATGTTTGTCCCACAAAGTCACCAGAGCCACTTAAAAACTCATTCACTCCTGTAGACGACTGCTCAGCCTCAAAGAAAGATAGCGACGTACAGAGGAAGTCAACGAAGGACCACACATGCTTGTGTATGAGGCTACGTTAGTGTCTGTTTGTTCTCGTGCCATGGAAAAAAAACAACCAAGCTCCGAGAACGAGACCTGTGCACTTTTTGCGGTATGGTGTAACAGATGAGAACCAATGTGATCAAAGATTACTGGCAAAACCTTCAGATGAACAACACTGTGCCTCAGTCTGGGGTCAAATGGGGGTTAAAGCCCTATTCTGGATGGTTGGGGATTTCCACATCTTACCCACGACTGGCCTCTAAAAGCTCTCACAAAGTATCCCAAAGCAGAAGTTAAATGTCACATGTCCGACATATAATTTTCAAGATGGGGATAGCAGGCCGAAAACTTTCAAGGATAGGATCGAAACTCGCCAATGTTACCTCAAGCTATGCTTGTTTGGCCATTCTGAGTTCAGCAACAGGATAAGAATGGAAAGCACATTAATTGTTTTAACCATCAGCTGGTAGTAAGTGATATTTTAAACCAAAATGTCTTGGTCAAATAATGGAAATTCAGTTGAAGGAAAGAGGTGAGTAGTGGAGCAGCTTCATTTGTCCTGACGGTAAACTGAACAGGGGTTGACTGGTTTCAGTTTTTCAAAACCCTGGACAATAACCAGAGTAAACCCACCTACTTGGTAGATGGACGGTCAAGATGTACAAGGGTAGATTCAAGAAGGCTGTCAATCAGAAAATGAACTTACTCTTGAGTGGTTTGATTTGTTTAGATCTGGTTTCCAGCCTCCCTATTATGAGATGTGAGAGTAGCCTAAATCCAGTTAGTACCAACCAGTACACCTCATCCTGCCCCTCTGCATTTATTCAAACAATTCAGCCTCTCTCCAGGTCAAACAGACTTAAAGTATTATTCAGTGTGAGAAAGATAAAATAGAGCTTGTCCCATCACAAATCTTGTCAGGTTTAAAGTGACAGGCACAGTTGTAGTTCAAACCCTTTTTCTGACCATGTTGTTCAGTGAGTCATTGACCTCATTATACAGCTTTTGACAGATTTCCGGAACAATAACTCAATACATTTGGATTACATTTTGGATTTATTTCCAACATGCATGTGTCTTGCCTAGTTAATAACTAACAGTAGGTCTTTAATTGAAGATGGTTTTGTGTGTCTTTCTGTCCCAATGCTCCATATTGCTCGCATCTGTTATTGTAAAGTTTTGTGTTTTGCTCTGGTTTTGTGTTATTTTGGTATTTTTTGAGTCTGTTTTTTTAGCCTCCTGCCAACTATCACCACTGCTTGAGGCTGCATATTTGGTCTTCAAGTGACAAAAGAAAAAAAAAACACTAGATGTTCCTCTCACCCACAACACAGTGGAAACAGCCCCGGGTCATATGCTTCCAACAAATAACACATGGTGGTTTGCGGGTGGTGAGAGTTATAATTTTGTGTGATTGTTTGAACATTTTCCCCATCATTACGCCTTGTTTTTATTTTCTCAGGCAGTAATGAAGTTTAAAAGTGGTGTTGTCTCTGTTTCTTGACACCCTCTTCTGAACAACAACCCATCAGACAAGGGCTCAGAGACTTCTGGAACAAACAGGCAATCGGGCACAGAAACAAGCTGAACAATAATGGAATTGTCATGCTGTACAATGAATAACTAGACTCTAATTCAAGGTAGAGGCATAAGTTGTAAAACCAGTCAACCTTGCTGTGCTTCTTCCACCTTGACGCTCTGTTTATGTCAAACCATGAATAAGAAGTGATTTAAATAAAACATATTGGGATAAGAGAGAGAACCCAAGGACAACTGAACTTTAGATAAATGATGTCGTAGCTTTTTGTCATTCCCCACTTGTCCAATACAACAACTAAATCAATGGCCCGTCACTTCAAAACGTTACACTCTACCTGTCTTTAGTCATTTCTGGACACTAGCTATAAGCTTATTTGTTTTTATGTATTACTTTGAGTTTTAATGTCTTCAGTGTGAAAGTGGGGTGAAACCAGCAGCAGACAAAATAAAACAAAAACAAAAAAAACCTGACAACCAGAGTTTAACAACCATGTAAAACAATTCACTTGTATTTGACAACTAAATAATTGGTCCAAGTTGAAAACTAAATCATGACTTTTTCTGATGTTTACCATGAAGCATTGGTCTATATACTGTATTTTATTTCATGTTCATCTGTTTCACAAGCCTAGAAATCATACACATAGTTATGTTCAGCCAGATATCATTCGGTTTTCTTGCTTCAATACAAATCTTATCTTGAAGTGTTGCCTTGATCATCACATTTGTTGTGTCTGGCCACAGAGTGAGCTTTATCTGGCAAGTTAGGAGGGACAAACAGGAGGAATAAGAAGGAATAAAAATGTATTGGGAAAAATTAAATGTTAAATTGAGTGTATGATGGCAGGGACACTATCAGATTTGGGGATACAAACGTACTGACAAACAGACCAATGGATGTACAAAGATTATTGTATGGATCCAGAAAAGGATAAAGGTTACATCAAGAGTGACACCACAGGTGAAAACATGTAAAGTACTGTACACTAAGTCTTATTGGCAGTCTAACAAGAAAGAAAATGAACAAAAACATCAGTGTTAGTTCTTGTCAAGTATAGTCGGTTGAAGACAGTAATCATGAGACTTTTTTGCTTCCTCATTATTTCTGATTCTGATTGGTCAAAAATCCAATTTAACAGCAAAAGAGGCACCAGAGACAACCTGACCATACATTGTGCTAAATCAATCCATCACACTTGTATTATGCCTGTTGACTCTGTGGCAAATACACTAGTTCCCATTAGCATTACAAATTGGTTAACATTAAGGTCTGGTATTACTTTGCTTTGACTCTATCTATCTATCATCAGCCTCTGCTCACTGTACATGGTCACTCACTTACTGAATGCCTGCATAAATGCTACAGTAACATGGAAATTAAAATATCGCTCAAAAGACAGGTACAGTCATTGTGGTGCTGCAGGCTTAGGTATTTGATATGGCTTTTACTTGAAGACTTGTTAAATGTGTCAGAGATGGGCTTTAATTTTTCAAATAGATATACTCTTGTCCTGTCATATTCATGTGTCACAAATGTAACTATTAACCAGGGAGTGAGAGAGGTTTGTTTCTCTTCCTCTGCAGTCAAACACTTCTCATGATTGTAAAAAGCTTTATATGCACAAGTTCCTCAATCAATAGATTATGAATCTGAACTTTTGAACCTGAAACTGGCTTACTTTCTCACTCTTATCACGTTTCAAACACACAGGAAGCATTTTAACGCTTGTTGTGACATTCAGATTCCAGATGGATTTCACAATACATTTTTTTTTTCTGTGCCATTTCCACGATGTGATGAAAGAGAGTACCTGTTTGACGAGATGCCGCTGCCACAATCAGACATGATTAACTGTCAAAAGATACTCGGCAGCAGGCCAAGTTGGCCACGAAACAATGCAGTAGTGTTGACTATCTTCTGTTTTCACACATCTCTTTCTGCTGCCACTCAACACTTTGCCTCCAGCTCCAAATGAAAGCCTGTGTGGTTTTGTAGGTTCACACACCTCCTCCTGTGCAAGTAATCCTGGCATGCTTCCTTCACATCCTGTTCGCTTTTAAAACCTCTGCCAACACACACCAACACTACAAAGCATACACTGTTTAAAATTTCACAGGCTTTTCTTTTCAGCCTGCTGTCCACTCATGTACCCTATGACCTCCTTTACCCATTCTGCCATAAAACAGACTTTAATTTGCCAAAATGCCAGCAAGCTTTTCTACCCTGTAATGCCAACTTATTCCTCCAGCTCCTTTTTTTGTAAACACAGCCTCTGTTTACTAGAGATTTTATTTTTAGCATGAAACTTCCCGCCTTATTTTAGGGAAAAGACAGGATGAATTATTCAGACACTGTGGGGAGTCGTTACCCAAATTCTATTCTGGGAGTGTGTTGTGCTCAGCAGCCACTTAGAGAGATGAAAGAAATCAGGGTCCTTCTTTATTTTCATTTCATTTCTGTATATTCAAGCCGTGTTGACCAAGTGTATTTAAATGAGTCATGGCACTTATTCAGTTTCACAGCTGTACTGTTTTGCTGGTTTAACTGGCACCCTGCTGGCAGCACGACTGTTTATCTAACCTTCAGGTTTGCACTTATCCCAAAGGTATGATGCTCTATGAATATTGGAGCATGAAGGATCAGCTTGACTGAGCTTGACATCAAGATTTCTGAATATTTTGAGCTGTTGTGAATCCCTCGCGGTAACATTTCCATCTGTCCTTGTAGTTTCCATTTTTTCTCCTTTATCTTACTCTCTTTTCCACTCACCACTCCTCCCTCTTTTCCTCTCTCATTCTCTCTTTGCAAGGTTTCTTTCAGTCCTCTTATCAAGTTAAAAGACAGACTAAGGATTTACCCTTGGATCATTTGATCTGTCATGCTGGGGCTGCAGAGTTTTTCCACTAATGCTTAGTTTTCCATCCATGATATTCTCTACAAAACCTCCTCTCCCTTTTGATTGACACAGTCCTCCATGTAAAGAAAACCGCTGACTGTTTTCACTGGGGGGTCCCTGGGCTCAGCAGTGCTGCTCTGACCAAACCAGAGTCTGTGGGCTAAAATGTTAAAAAGAGGCTGTAACGAGGGTCCTTCCCCTCCTCTTAAAAAAAGCGTCTCTGCTTTCGCTTGTGTGTCAATTAATGCCAAAACTCTGGAGATGAAACTCAGCTAATCCCTCCTCTGTTTCCTCCCCGTCACGAGCGTTTTGCTCAGTAATTGTTTACATCTGTCTCTTTCCAAAAAAGCTGTTGCTGGGAAAAAAAATCGCTTTCCAAAAACGTCTCAAGTCCCGGCTGGCCCCTGGATCCTTTGGCAGAGGATAAGAGAGGCCGACTGAAACTCCAGCCAAGCTGCACTGCACTGCAGCAACAGTCCTCCCAGTTAGAAAGGAGTCGTCTCATCATTACTCTTTTTGTAAACTTCTGTTGGAGTCTCTTCTACTTCACCCCATTAGAAGAAGTAGGACAGTGGCCTCTCCTGACCCTGCTGAGTGTCCTCCTCCAATTAGTCCCTTCTATGTTTACTCACTTCACTTCTGAACATCCAAGCTGCTTGGCAAACTGAGGGTTATTTGTCCCTCACTGTCTACCGTAAACATACAGAGGGTGTGATTGTTGGAACATGCCCCAGATCGACCGGTTGCTGCTTACTTCAGGTGACATGCTTGATTTATTGCCTGTAAAAGGAAGTTGGAAATGAGTTCCTAAGACATTGTTTACTCTTGTAATGCTAACTATGGTGCAAAAGTGATGAATGTCTCTGAAAACAAGACGATAGTGTAAGCCTGCTATGCAACACATCAGCTGCAGGGGGGGAAAGAAGAAGAAACTAGTTTCTGATTTTTTTCTACACATTTTAACTTCAGTTTGCATTAGCTCAGTGTGAATCAAGATTCTGAAGGCTTTACTCACTATGTTTCAGCCTTTTCTAGTCTTCTCACTGTGGCAGGTCAAAGCATAATACTGCTCCAAAAGCATCACCTCTTGAAAGGAAAAGTTGTGTTAAAGGGAGATATAGAGTAGAAATAAACTTAACTCTCCTTGCAACAAATGTTTGGAGAAAATAAGAAACCATCGTCAATATTGGCTTCTTCCATAATACAATTTATATCTGGGCAGGGACACATGCAAGCGGACAGCAACTGTTGCCCAACTTTAAAAAGAGCAATGCCTGTGAGCTCGTTCAGACAGGCACTGTTGACACAATTTAAATACACAACTTAACCTACACAAGTTTCCCTATAATCTGGCCCTCTGTGTAAGATAAAAGATTTAAATTCTGTCTCTATGTTTGAACATTGCTACTGATGTCCTGCTGTGACACTGCACCCCTACTTTCAGCTTCACCACTTCCCAGCATCCACCTGATCAGTGTTAGCTTGTGGTTGGTACCACATTTTCCGAGCTAGCCTGAAGGACCCTGAACTTCTCCGGTAGTACCCCCTTTTCCACCAGTTGTCTTTGGTGTCAGGCATAGGCCAGGAACTGGAACTAGCACCAGCTCTATCGAAAGGGGTATAAGAGACTTTTTACCTCTGTTTGCATCTTATTTGTTGTGATGCTGTGTCAGAGGGTGCAGTTCTCAGTGCTGTCCTGCCTGCTGTGGAAAAGCCCTCCTTTCTGTCTTTAGGGAATATTTTTACTGCCTCTCCCATACTGAGACCTTCAGCGCTCTTGATTTTCTCCTGGGCTGCTTGGAGCTTGATGAAAGTAGTTGTCTCCACCGGGGCATTTGAACGTGGAGTGAGCGATGAAAACATGGGAGGGATGTGGGAGCTTGAAAGAATGTGGAGGAGGCCCAAAGCTCACCGATCAAACAGTTATAAGACAGCCCCACAATGCGCCCTTCTTTTACATGATTCCTGCTCAGTTTCACTTCACTTTGCTTTACTGGCTTCACATAAAAAGGTTTATTATATCAAAACATCACAATGTGATGTTTTTGCTTGTTCTTACCTCAGGATCCCTTCAGTGATCCTTCTCACCCCCTGTTGATTCTGGGAATGTGGTTAACAGAAGAGTTTGAAGTTTAGAAAGTTGTGGCTCTTTATTCTGGAGTACAGCTTTGTGGCGGCAGATAAAGTGCTTTTGCAAAGCTGAAACTCAGATTTCACTCTGTTGAAGACAGAATTTAGCTGCAGGCCGTAGTTTATTATCAACTGGATCTCCTCTGATTTGAATCACATATACAATAAACTATTCAGATAAGTCCAGACAACACTTTTATTTAGAGCTCATGTTTCCATAATCTTGCAGGGCTGTTTGTTCCAGTGACTCTGTTAAAGACATAACCTTCCCCTTCAGTCTTATAAATTCTCTGTATTTGCCGAACTTCTGCCGCAAGTGCTCATGAAAATAGCTTGAAAGAGTTTCTGAAGTTCTACAATGGTAACACCCACTCTAAAAGGCAACAGAGGGGATAGTACTTTTCCCCTGGCCTCTGTGCTCCATGCTACACATCGACAGTCTTTGTCCTGCAGACCACGTCAAGGGTTGAAGACGTTCTGAAACCTCAATTTGTTTGAACAGAAATTACACTTTGAAAAAAACAAATAACATGAAGAGAGAAAACTCTTAGAATACGCTGTCAGAATTATTCAATATTTGATTTCAGTGTTTGCTGGGAAATCACAAATCTGAAAACAAAAAGTTAATCTTTCTTTTATAAAGATACAGAAACTCTGTTTGGTTTACTTGCTATTAAAATTCCTAATAATGAAGACATGGCTCGCTGATTAGAAACACTTACATGGTCAGAAGCATCAGATTAACGTGTTTTTTTTTTACTATTATTATTTTACTTAACTTAGGCTACATCTTTTCGAGGGGGTTATAGAGTGTCTAGTTCCATCTTGCAGAAGTAGTGTTGGTATGAAAGTATGAATGTAGAATATAAATATGCAACATGTGTGCTTTCAAGTCTCTCTTCATTATTGTAACATCTTCATTCACAAACCACAACTGACGTTACTTTAATTTCTTGCACTCAAAAGCAGGCACGCCACTTGTTCATATGCCACTCTGCCTTCAGCTGTGTTCGTGTCTGGGCCATTGTTGGGTAAAGATTCACCCGAGCTTTAATTGTATCCTTCCCACTGTAATACTGAACACATTACAGACAGAGAAGTTTCATTGTGAATCAAAGCATGAAAGCAGGGTGCAATGCAGATGAGACTTTATCCGGCTCACTGACATGTTCTGCATGATTCAGTGTTTGTTACTGGAGATGTCTCGCAGTTGGAGATTAGACAGAGTTGATTCCTCCCTAAAGGCAGAGCTCCTTGTTTTGAGAAAAACACACACACAGATACATTTACACAGTCAGTTGTGATTCACCAGTCATAAAAATAGGCTACGCTTGTCACTTCACATCCCTAGATCTGCTTCGATGTATTAATTATCCTTTTATCATAAACCCTCTTTTTGTCTGGAGACTGAGGGCGCAGTCACTGCAACATTCCCATCAATCCATGCCATACGCCATGTCCCGCTGAGATGGTGGATTAAGAGATGAGTTAAGTCAAAGCTTTGGCCAGATCTTCATCAGTGTCACACTGACACCACTGGAGACAAAGCCTGGCCCCCACATATGGCCACTACCTTCTCAGCCAGGGCACGAGGCTGCACACAAACACACATCTATGGCTTCTGTGCACAGACACAGTTGTATGTCTGGAGGGTATCTTCCAGCCAGCTAGAGCCCCTTGTAAAGCCCTGCAGGGGATTATTCTTTTTCAAAATGTACAACACTGTGACATTTGTTTCTGTGTGCTGCTTTATCTCTGTTGTCATTTGGAAAACAGGAAGTCCTTTCCTATGGGTAACAAACTGCTGTTTTCATAAAGCCAAAGTCAGATGGACTGGAAAACTCTGCACTAAACTCAAAGTTATCAGTTAAATATGAATTCCATTTTCTCTCATTATTCCCATAGTTTACAAATCTTTTTCAAGATTTTTTCTGTCTCGTTTCCTCCTGTTTCTACTCTGGTACATATGTCCTCTCTGGCAGGAGATCTGCTTTTACTAAACACACACATTTGTAAGTGCTGGGGATAAAACCCTGAAATACTTTCAGAACATCTTTTACAATTATAGCGGTTACTTTGATAAAGCCACATCACATGCACTGCATCATGGGAAACAGTCTCTCTGGTGTTACTGCTGTAATAGGACAAATCTGCTGCTTGATTCATATCCTCACTTGTTATCCAGTGGATGTTGTGCCTGAAGCAGAAGCATTTACAGTGTTTTAATTTTAACTTCCTTCTTGTTATGTCTTGTGTGTATTAAACTGAGCTGTGTCTTTGAGAAGGTGAATGTGAAGGTGTAAACTGATATTTTCAAAAATGTATATGAATAAGGCATAAAAAACAACTATAAACACATTTAAAGCACAAAATCAACATCAAGTTCAGCACATTTACTGGTGGACGATAGTATAATGCATTCATGTTGCACAGTGTACATGTGCATGTGTTGGTGATCAAGCGGTTTATTCAGTCTTTCCGGCTATGTGTGAGTCTGCTACATCATGCATTCATGTGCAGAGATCCAAATCATCACAGCATCAATGAATCTACATGGTACCAACGTTTCACCACCAATAAGCACAACTTCTACACATGCACCCGCTAATTCCTTAGTCTGTCCATCACTCATTCCATCACACACAGACCCACATCACTACAGCTTGAAGCACTGGTGATGGATACAGGCCAGAAATCTGTCCCTGCTGAGTGTGATGGCCACAGGACACAGTGGGAGGTTTGTGTGTGTGCCTGTGTGTGTGTGTGTGTCTTTGTATGTGAGGCAGCAGAACACAAGTCGGGGTTAAAGTAATGTTGCTGGAGAGCAACAGAGAAAGTGACAGATGGTGACAGAGTGATGGGGGAAGGATTGTGTGTCACTAGGGTAGTGTGTGGGTGGGTTGGTGGGTGGTGGTGTGTGCATGCAATTGTGTGAGTGCTTGAAGGATTAGTGCGTTACAGTGCATGCTGCATACAAACCTACTGTGCCTGTTGAGTCAAGTGTGTAACAGCATGTGTGTGTGTGTGTGTGTAATTGTGTGTGTGTGTTTGGGGATCAGTGAGAGTGAATGAGCTGTGCGAGGCGACAGCAGACCAGTCACACCCCTCACATAGAAAGAAACCACTTCATGAAAACCCCGAAGCGCAAACTGGACTCTGTTTGACTCCTGCTTCCCCTTAAGGACAGTCTTTTTCTGGGGCACGTCAGACTGAAATTCTCCCAGCGCCTCGGCACCATGAAGTGGCTGGCGTCTGTGCGTGCGGCGTTTGCCGGGGGCAGCCGTAGTGCCCCTGTGACCCCTGCTGCCAGCCCTAACATGCCCTCGAGGGCAGATCAGCGTGCCAAGCAGGTAGGCTAGAAGAAAGAAATTATAAATTGTGCTGGTTTGAATTCCATTTTCATTGCTGCTTAACTGATGGATTAATTGTGTTGTAGCTTTTCTCCCTTTCTTGAAATTTTCAATCAATCATGTGGGCTACAAACTGCTTTTGGTCACATCTTATGCTGATCATTATTGGATTGCTGGTCTGCAACATGATACAGTGCTGTTGTCTGAAGATGAGCCAGTTTGCTTTTTTATGTGTTTGTGTGTGTGTGCAACCCCAATTAAATCAGTCTCCAAGGAAGCATACTCAACAAAGTTTTCCTTAACCTTTTCTTCATTTCACTTTCGGGGTGTCAAATCAGAGCTTCAATATCCTGTTGTACAAAATATGTAACTTCTATTTCCTCTCTAAACCAAATATTTTCGTACACCCAAACATACTGAAAGCACACTCAGCTTCAGAAAGCTGCAGATGTATCTCTGACAAGGGGAAATGCGCAATAACTGAAGAATAATGGGTCATGTTTATTTGTGCTTGTCAGAGGGAAAACACACATACTCACACAAGTGCACACACAATGCAGTGTTAATCCTTCATCCTGACCTCATGCTGCTCTGATCCTGCAACTATCCCCCAGTATCACTACAAGCTCCTGCTGTTTGATCCCTCTCTGACAGTCAGGCTCCATAGCATGTTGGGTTTTATACACTTGAAATCTTTGCCAAGAGTTTCTCTGAGGTGGAGCTCCTGTGTGGCTGCATTTAGTCTTTTCTCAAGAGTGTGCACACACACCCAGTGGGAAAGCTGCTAGCTGAAATTTGACATGAATATTAATGAGTGAGGATTGCTTCATTCAGGAAGCAGCAGGAGGCGTGAAGTAAAGTAATTACACTCCCATGTGTGACCCCTAAAGATGTCCTTTTCAGTGTGTGGTGCCTATGGAGAAGATCTGAAGTGTACTGCAAGTCTCTCTAAATGCAGTGCAACCCATTCACTCTTTTTTCTGTTTTTTATTTTTTTATTTTTTTATTTTTTTAATCTACCTTGCATGCTGTTTTCTCCTTAGCTGAGTTCATTTGATCAAGGTGATGTGTGTTTATTTTTACTTTGTTTTTGATGATAAAATTTTAACACTTCAATTATTGGGTTATAGTATCTCTATCTCAAATGGCACCAAATGATCTAAAATGCAAGATAATAATCTTTCATCTGAGAATTGCTTCTTGTGTATGAGGAATAATCAACAGGTAAGCAAGTTATATGTATAGCCCTACCCACTTATGTATAACTTCTTATATGATAGCCACAAGAACCTTCATGTAAAAGTTTAGCTTAAAAGGAGATAAAGGACAAAATGCAGACTTATGTGTTCTATCATCCTTCTTTAACTACTCTTACATACTCTTGCTGCTCCTCCTTTTATGCTTAGTCAGATTTTACAGTTGTCCTTTGTTGCCTTGGCACTAATACCTGCTCTGTTCTGCACTCTGGGGCTCTTTGCTGCTGATGTTCTTCCTCGGCTTCTCATGTATGCACATGAAAGAGAGAGGAAGTTTGTTCTTCTCACCTCAGCTTTTGACTTTTCAAAGAGAGTGGTCATGAATGAAATGGGGACGTACGTGTGTGATGTGAAGTCTACGACTAATTGTAGCAAAAATAACCAGATAGTGTATTTGGGTGATTCATTATCCAGAAGGTCTCGGGCAATTTTTCACTGTCACAGTTTGCGTGTTCTCTCAGTCTAATAGCACATAATGAGGGCAGATTGATATTTAATTGCCTTATGTTTATGACAGTAATGTCTGTGACCCAAAGCTTGGGGATTGATGAACAGGTTGTGCCCAAATTATTTAGTGTAAAAACAAAACTAAGAGCATGTGAACCTTTTTTCTCAGATCATGTCCAAGAGAGGAAGCAGAAAGCTCAATAAGAGCAATATTTCTCAAGTTCCCACATTACTTGTATATGAAAGTTTGGACACTTCGAGTCACAGTCAAACATTCGTTGTACAGCAGAAAGTTAAATGACAAATGAAAGGTTGCAATGAGTGCAGAAGGGAAAAGTTTCATTTATGGCCGAATAGAACAAGTGAAATCCTATGTGGAGGGTTTAATTTGGCTTTGGGTTAGGATTTGGTGAGGTTTTGGTAATTTATGTAAAAGAACTGAGTTAAACAAAAGGAAAATCAAAATACTACTACCTGTGGAATGAAAGGTAAAGATATTGGCAAATATTTTGTACTGCTTGAGCAATGTATGCAACTGGTGTACCAGGATCTCAACTTATTTAACCAAGATTGCCTTTTTGACCATTTCTCTATATAACCCTCTCCTAATACGAACAGTGTGCCTGTGAATTTGTCAAAAACAGATTTTTTGACAAAACTAGGTGTGCCACAGGAAAAAAGTCAAGTTTGACCAACAATCTATCCTAACAGTGTAAAACATTTTACTACCAGATCACAGTAAAGTACAGACAAAACTGCTGCTGGGAGGTTATTGTCTGAATGCTTCAAGAACTGAAATTTCAACAGAGCTGTCGAAAAGACACAGTGACTTGAACAGACATAAATAAGATTAAATTGAAAATACTTGAACAAAAAAAGCACAGGGGGCTGTGTGAAGGTCAGCCCATGGAGTGGACATGTGTAGCTGCAGGATGACTCTCTGCTGATGGTCTTCCTCTCTGCTGCAGCTCATCCTGCCACTCTTTCTGTACCCGCTCAAATCACCCTGAACTAATGTTTCCATTTGCTCAGTTCAGATCTGCCATTGCTTTTTCTCTCTCTCTCCTTCTCCCTCTCGCCCTCTTGTCTTTTTCACTTCATTGCGTGTCGCTGCCTCTGCTCCTCTATCGCTCCATCTGCTGCCTCAGTTCTTATTATCTCCCCCTTTTCCCAATTCTCTTGCTTCACTTGTTTCCTTCTCCTTATTCTCTCCAGCGCTATGAATGGAAAAATGGATCATATCAAGCGTTGGGCTGGATAATTCAACACCAGTATTTGTTCTTTCTAAAAAGGACCAGATTTTTATTGGTCTATGGATTTATCCTCTGACTCACACTCACGTTTCCTCAACTGCTGTAATGCTAACAGCCCATTGTCTGCCGGTTTGCCTCTCTCCATCCTTCCAACACTTTTCTCACTCATCCTCAAGTGTGCTATCTCTCTTTCTCTCTCTCTCTTTCTGAAGTGACTGATTTGGCACTTAAAAGCCCCATTGACTCGTCCATTAACCTCTACTTCTGACATCACCTTCTCTTACAGTTGCTCTTTTTCATTTCTCTCTCGCTTTTTTTTCCAGTCCAAAAATCCCACTTCTTCTCTGTGCTCAGCTGTATGTCGAGAGGTTCCCACTCTGTGTTTATCTGTTTGACCTCCTCTGGACTCATCAGTGCTGCTGGTGTGGCCACTCCATGCTGTGAACGCACTCACTGTACAGCCGTGCACTTGTACTTTGGACAGAAGCAACCATGAAGGCATTTGCACTGGCATGAATACACACTAAACCCCCCCCCCTCAAAATCAAGCAGCAGCCTTGAATGTTTACAGATAAAGCCAGACTTGCTCAAAATTGCTGTTCGTCCACTTGTCCACTCGAGGTTGAGGGATCCTCACAATATTTTGTATTATGACATTTTGTGGTGGGATGCACTTGACTGGGCATTGACACCCAGCCAAGTGTTTGCAGAAGAGAAGCATGAAATATCCTCTGCAAGCAAGTAGGAAAAGAGATGTCATTTTTTGATGTTAAGAAATATCTGTTGTGTTTTATAAAATGATTGACTGCCTCGTGTCGTCAGACTGGCCATGCTTAAGCACGCTGAAACCCGTAAGTCCAGTTCGTTTGGTTACTTCTCTGGTTTGGCACACTTTGAAGAGGTGTGCATTGGTGCGGTACACATCATGTACCCACACAAGCAGGCGGACACAGCAAACATGTGAAGCGTAATCCATGACGAATAATCGCCCCTGTCTACTCCTTTGGCAATCATTTCAAACAATGGTGGGAATAGAAATAAAAAAGGGTCTTGGGTAATGAGTAGCTCTAAATGAATTTGACCCAACCCATCCCAGATCACTTGAGCTCAGTGGACACAGTTTTAGCTCGTTGTTTTGGTCCTAAGGCCCAAAACTTTTCCAGACTGTGACATGCAATTTATTTATTCTATTTTATTTGCCTTTCCTTGAGCTGTGCCCTATCACATTCCGCTGCCATCAATGGTAATGCCATGTATCCCTATGAGGGTGTGTTAAATTTTGTTTGGTATGAAACTTTGGAATTCTTGGCCTTTTATCTCTGTTTTAGTGAAGAACCTTGTCCTCAGCACTCAAGGACTTTGCCTCGCTTTCTAGTCCATGTTTTTGGAAGAAATAACTGAATTCAAAACCTCATATATCTGACATTGGCAGCATAGTTACAGGTGGCACATCCACATTAAATCTAGAACTGTGAAAAACAACAAATCCCACATCAGGTGCCTGCTCAGGAGATGAAGATTTAATGTGAGGGAGACTGACTACTTGATATTAGAAAGAAGAAGAGAAGGAGGAGAAGTTGTTATGCAATGTGTTATTTTTGGCATTGCTGAAGAAGTCGCCTCACTGGTGCGTTAATACGCTGCTGGAAGCCTGCGAAAGAGTCGTATGTGTGTGATATCTCCCACTCCTGCTTGATTAGTGGACCAGCTTTAGAGTGTGAAAGAAAGTGGCTGAAAACTTTCATCCCCCTCTTGCTGCCGAATCATATCTCTCCTCTCCACATTCTCCTCCTGTGCTTTCCTTAATTTATTCCCTACCTTGAAAAATCTTTGCCTCTCTGTTAACTTTCCTTCCCCCCATTTTGGTCTTTCAGAGCTGTAGTAAGGTATTTTACCACTCTTTAACCGGGACACTTTGGAACTTCCTGATAATGTTGCTTAGCTCTTAAACTAACTCTAATCTGTAAGGATAGTTCTGTTTTCCGTCCCTCATCATCCCCTTTAGGAGCAATTACTTTGTACTAAGTTAACTGCTGAGATCATGGAACGTGCAGACATAGACGAAAATAGAGACAGTCCAGCAGTGATACAGATTTCAAACGAATTGCAAGGTTAGCCAAACTACAATTAGAGGAAAATGAAAACAACCACTTTCTCTGTAATTGTTTTAGCCTTTACGCGCTCTCTAGTATTTTATTCTTTCTTTGAGAGTCCAGAGTTTATTCCAGCACAGCAGCCTGTCTCCTGCTTTCATGAACACACTGTAATAGGAAGCATTTTTATCGTTTAGATTGGTGTATTGAACGTAACCCAACTGCCACTGCCTCCAACAATGATCATTTTGCATACAACACTTTTTGTGTTTTATTCAAAAATATTTCCATACTGTTCAGGGTGAGATGATATGCTTAGATTGCCAAACTTCTATCAGTACAGAAAGAAAAAAATCCCCAGATCAGCTTTTGTAATGGTTGAGAGCAGGATTAGGACATCCTTAATCCAGAACAAAATAAAAACAGAATACAGAACATAAATAATGGTGTTTTAAAAGTTATGTGACAAGTGTTGTGGGAATTGCAGACACAAGCACAAAGATTTAGGTTGTAGCAAAACTTAAATCCCCTTTAATTTAGTTTATTTTTATTGCTTTGCACTCTGAAGAATCATGTCAGCAAACTCTCAAAGAAAAAAAATATAGTCATAGAGGGACAGGGACTCGGAAAAGACTAAAAACACAGCAGAAGACACATCAGTCATTGCCGAGATGAAATGCTAAATTTTCTCATGCTGTGTTATTCAACCAGAATGGACATTATTTAAACTGGCACACACAGGTTTGGCTGGAATAAACAGCAAAACACAGAGCGGCGTCCAAGCACCATAATCAGAATCATATACAAGTTGGCCAACCAGTCATTAAAAGATACTCAGAGCAGAGCTTCCCGGAGCGAGTCAGAGAACGGGAAAAAATCACTTACAGCTTTGTCTCCCACTCTGACAGATCTGCTGAGGAGCTGTCTGTCATTTCAAAGCATTTAAAAGTCTATTTTTGTTGATGCTCAATTTGAACTCTGCTCATGACCTTTGACCTCAGATTCTCAGAGATATGGGGGGATGAATATAAGGGTGTAAAATATCAGCAGTGCAAGACAAACAAAAAATATTTTCTCCCTTTCTGTCTGATTCACTCACTCTATGCCTTTGTAAATCTGCAGAAACTTGAAGTTGCTCAGTGAAAGTAAAGCTTCCTATTTCTGATCACATCAGCTACTAGTGGACTTCCTTCAAGTGTTACTGGCCAAAATAAAATCTCTACCAATATCAATAACAACTAGAAACAACTCTAAATGGACCGGGACTACTTGAAAACATTTTGAGACAGCCCTATTCATGACCTCCCTAGGAATGACTTAATCAATAAGCGATTTGTTCAGTGTGGATCAAAATTTGAGGAATAATTTCTTCAATATATTTTTGTGACCAGGCTGATCATATACTTGTCAGAGAAAATATCCCACAGAAAGACCCAATATCAGAGGCCAAACCATCTGAATTCACAGCATGCTCGTATTCACGCCCCCTCTCTCTCTCTCCCATAATGCATGCTGTAAAAGGCCTTATGGCTGACTGATTTATGCATTTAAAATTTGGCCCTGTTGTCTTTAACTGTCCTCGATGTGATAACACATCAGCAGCCTGACAGACAGAGATGGTAAAGTGCAGCTCCTCTCTGCTCTGCTGCTGCAGAAAGGTCATTCCCTTCATCCCCTCCCAGTCAATGATAATTTACTTTGCTTTGAGGGCAGAAAAAGAGGACATTTTCCTTTGTGTGCGATAGATATGCAAATGAAAAGAAAGAACAAGATTGCAGCACAGCATCAAATTTACTCCCTAATTTGTCTTTGGCTCATTACTTTAGAACAACACAAAGACAGTCTCGTGACAAAATTGAAAATAAGTTGTGTAACCAGTGAACCACATCACAGCCTATAACCAGTGTCAAACATGCTGTGGGATAAATGAATATATATGATGGGTTTTTTTCCCTTTCATAATAATGAATTATACAGTAATCCAAAAGCATCCATCTGAGACTAATCCATCCTCCCTTCTCATCCTCATCATCTCTAAAGCTGACTGTCTGCAGCACCTGTGCGCCCCCTTCTGCATGGTGCTACAGATCGGGAAGTCGAGATGAAATGGGACTTACAAACTAAATTCATTTAGCCTACACTTTCTGTCTTGCAGAAATCATCAAAAGACTTCCTGTAAAGGCTCCCAGTCATCCAGGTCATTAAAGTTCAGAGCTTGATCCCAAAGGGCGGCTGGTCTTGGACTGGTTTGTTTCGAGGAGAAGGAAAATAACTTCAAGAATCCAACCAAGTTTCTACTTCAGCTCAAGCTCTGAAAAACAAAACGTGATTAAAATTGACCCTCAGCTGTACTGTACTTGACATGATATTAAAATGATGACAAGACAGGCTCATTGTGTTGAGTTGCCAAAAATGTGTTCGGCCTCACAAAAGCAGCTTCTACCTTTGAGAATTCATTTTGCCAGGTTTTATTCTTTCCTCACAAGTTTTGCATGTAATAGAATAGAACTAAATTTATTTGTTAAAGTTCCTTGATTTTTCATCAGAAAAATGGGAGAAGGCTCTGAAACTTGGGACCAAAGTTGTTTGTCTCAACAAAACAATGAAGTTTAGAATCCCAGACAAGGAGTTTGAGAAAGCTTTTAATTTCAACATTATCAGTTCATATCAACAACTTCTTTCTCGCCTTTATTTCTTCTGGTCACTTAGGGGAACATTAACGCTGCTTTCTTAATCTGGTCAAAAGGATCTTAGCTTTTCTTAAAAAGTTAAGATCTTGCTAATCCAAATCACCCACTGTCAAATTTAAAAAAAAGTAGATTTAGAACAGAGATCAAAAAAGCTGAACGATCCATAAACAGCAAAATGATGATAGATCGAGTTGTGGGATATAAGACGGGAGTGGTCACTCAAAAGTTTCTAAAGGGTCGAACCGTCTATCAATTTGTCAAAAAAGAAATTTATTTGTGGTCCTCTACTTTTATTCCGAATCCATAAATATAATTTCAACTCAACAAGGTCAAGTAAAAAGTAAACAAGAAAGAAAGAAAGTAAAAACACTTTGACGTTGTGTGTTTTTTATTGTAATGAGTCACAAAGCCATACATACACCTTTCCTTAATACAAGTATTCAAAAACATCCTTCATCAATAGATAAACGAACGTCACACATTCTGAATCACTGCTAACAAACAGCTGAAATGAATGAGACAACGACAATCTCCGCTCGAATTATGCATTAACTTCAGCATAAAGGTACAAAGCTGACAGATAAACATGTTTTTACTCACAGACAGATATCTTTTAGGCTTGCACTGAAACAGTGGCGTAACAATAAGCACAGCAACAACTTTCTCCAGCCGCTCTCTCTCAAACAATGTGTGTCCTGCTCGTGCGGTTTGTCGACTGCGAGAATTTCACTGTCATGGGGGTCAGACATTCGCGTTGTGACGCGTACGCGACGGACTCGAGGGAGATCTCCGTCGTGTCTCCCCGTCTGGTATAGTCCATGATACCACTAAGATCCTCGAAGGAGCAAAACAACTTCTGAAATGGGCCGTAAGTATACTTTTGGGGAGCCGTCTTTAACCACTCTTACTTCAACTTTGCGGACTTTGTTGTCTTGACCCAGGAACGTTTTAGCCACAAGTCCGGTGGGCCATTCATTTCTCTTTACTTGGTTATCTCTTAGAAGAACAACATCTCCAACCTCCAAGTTAGGTTGCTCTGTCTGCCATTTCCTTCTTGGCTGTAATGTGGCAAGGTACTCCTGACGCCATCTTGTCCAAAATGAATCAGCAAGGTTTTGGACTTGTTTCCACTGACTCCGGTAAACATCCTTCAGGTCAAGGTCTACTAATGGAGCAGACAGGGCTTCAACCTTTTGGGTTAAGAGTGTAGCAGGAGTTAGCACAGTGGGCATGTCTGGGTCTGAGGACACAGGGACAATTGGCCTTCCATTCATGATGGCTGCGACCTCTGCCATCAGAGTGACCAAGACTTCA
This sequence comes from Thalassoma bifasciatum, assembly GCA_008086565.1. Lineage (NCBI taxonomy): Eukaryota > Metazoa > Chordata > Actinopteri > Labriformes > Labridae > Thalassoma > Thalassoma bifasciatum. Next base: position 3,073 of record RPOG01000867.1, on the reverse strand, counting down.
TGGGAAAGACCAGGAGAGTGCACCTTGAGCAACATACCATCCAATATGCGACGGGCGATTCCTATCATCCTCTCCCATACTCCTCCCATATGAGAGGAGTGTGGTGCATTGAAATNNNTGTCTGAACACTTCCTGCTGCACATTTTTGATGACAACTGTTCTTGCTTGCAGAAACTCGTCTGATAGTTGTGTCTGTTGTTCTTTGACTTTGGCATAAAATCTGACTTTGCGAATCAGGGCAGCCAATCCGTTGATGAGTAGCTTCCAACTGGAAAACCGCTCGAATCTTTGTGAACCAAGCTGAGGCTCTGATGCTGTTGCTGTAAAGGTTGCAACCAGGGGACGAACATCTGCATCTCTGTCAGGTTCTACAAGGGTGAAGTTCTCTCCAGAAGATGGTGAAACTCCGTCATGCTCCATCAAGAAGGGTGGACCTGTGAACCAATTTGTGTCTCTCAGCAGCGATGCATGTATGGGGCGTGTCCCATGGTCAGCAGGATTTTGCTCAGAGTTGATGAAATGCCATTGTTCGGGACAGGTAGACTTTCTGATGCGTGCAACTCTGTTGGTGACGTACACGTAGAATCTTCGGCTTGTATTGTTGATGTAACCCAAGACCACTCGGCTGTCAGTATAGAATTTCACTGCTTGAATGTCGATGTCCAACTCATCCTGCAACATCTCAGCTAGCTCAACAGCTAATACAGCAGCACAAAGTTCCAATCGGGGCACTGTGTGGGAGTGTCGTGGTGCTAATTTAGACTTTGCCATGCAGAATCCAACTTGAATCTGTCCTTCATCACTAATTGCTCTGAGGTAGGCTACAGCAGCAATCATTGTTGTGGACGCATCGCAGAAGATGCAAAGTTCTCTGTGAACCATCGAAAGTAAAGAAACTGGAAGATATGACCTTGGGATCTGAAGTTCTTCCAGTGCAAGAAGTGAGTCTTTCCAACGTCTCCACTTTTCCAATCTGTCAGCAGGTAATGGTGAATCCCACTCCAAGTTTTCAGTACAGAACTCTCTAATTAAAGCCTTTCCTTGGACTGTAATTGGAGCTACAAGTCCCAATGGATCGAAGAGGCTGTTAACTGTTGAAAGGATACCTCTCCGAGTGAATGGTTTCTCCTCTCTGGACACTTGGAAGGTAAAACTGTCAGTCTGAAGATTCCATGTTAACCCTAAGCTTCTCTGCAGGGGTAATGGATCAGCACCGAGTTCGAGGTCTTTTAGCTCTTTAGCTCGTTCTTCAGGTGGGAAGGCCTCCATCACAGCTCTTTGGTTGGATGATATTTTGTGTAGTCGAATGTTAGAGTCAGCGAGCATTCCTTTTGCTTTTTCCAGCACTTTGATTGCAACTTCGTAGATTCCTTTGCAGGGGTCATTGTCTTCAAACCAAAGAAAACGTAAGAAGTTGCGATGTTTCTCTTGAACTTTGAAACAGTAGAACATCTGCTCTATGTCTGCCGCCACTGCAACAGGCTCCTTACGAAAGCGAGTGAGTACTCCTGACCAGGCTTGCGTGGATGGTAAACTCCAAAGATTGGCAGATACCAACATTCCTCTTGTGCATGAAGTGGTGGTGCTGACTCTGCATGACCTGCATCAAAGATCTTCTTCATGAAGGTAAACATGTGCTCTTTCATGTCTGGCCGTTTGTCCAACATCCGACGTAGAGTCATGAAGCGCTTGACTGCTTGAGGCTTGTTATTGGAGAGTCTGTGCCTGGGGTTTCGGAATGGTAATGGTGCTACCCAGCTGTTTGACTCATCCATGAAGGCCTCTTTATCCATTATCTGCATGAAGTCTCTGTCCTCCACAGACATGGCGGGTGTGTCATCATGAGCGGTACGCTGGAAAACTCCTTTCCCAAGGCTGTCTGTCTCCACAAACAGGTCTGTTGTTTCTCCAAGTTTTGGAAAGGAGTGATGCAGTGTTGGTTGAACTACTTTTTCCTTCAAGAAAAGGTTATTGGTGCAAGGATCAAAGAGAGAGGTACGTCCATTACTCAGCAAATTTGTTTTATACACATTGACATTTTCTGACCTGTGTGCTCTACCAAGGCAGACTTCTCCAACGATGACCCAGCCGAGATCCAGTCGCTGAGCGTAGGGTGCGTTGTGAGGCCCGTTACACTGGTCTCGAACCTTGTGTGCTCTTGGGATGTCTCGACCGAGTAGCATGAGAATGGCTGCGTCTGGATTTAAGGCTGGTATTTTACCCCTTACTCTCTTGAGATGAGCATAGTGTTCTGTTATCTCTGGTGTGGGAATTTCAGACCTGTCGTCTGGGAGCATGTCACACTCANTCCACAAACAGGTCTGTTGTTTCTCCAAGTTTTGGAAAGGAGTGATGCAGTGTTGGTTGAACTACTTTTTCCTTCAAGAAAAGGTTATTGGTGCAAGGATCAAAGAGAGAGGTACGTCCATTACTCAGCACATTTGTTTTATACACATTGACATTTTCTGACCTGTGTGCTCTACCAAGGCAGACTTCTCCAACGATGACCCAGCCGAGATCCAGTCGCTGAGCGTAGGGTGCGTTGTGAGGCCCGTTACACTGGTCTCGAACCTTGTGTGCTCTTGGGATGTCTCGACCGAGGAGCATGAGAATGGCTGCGTCTGGATTTAAGGCTGGTATTTTACCCCTTACTCTCTTGAGATGAGCATAGTTTTCTGTTATCTCTGGTGTGGGAATTTCAGACCTGTCGTCTGGGAGCATGTCACACTCAATTAACGTGGGAAGTGGGATGCAGGTTTTCCCATCTAATGATGCCACCATAAAGCTGTTAGCTCTCCGTCCTTGGGTTTCGATGATGCCTGAGCATGTCCTTAAGCTGTAAGGTGCAGCAGCCTTGTTAATGCCGAAGAGTTTAAAGAATTCTGTTCGAGCCAGGGATTTGTTGCTTTGCTCGTCGAGGACGACATACGTCTCTACCGCCTTCTCTTCTTGTCCTGCTGGATAAACTTTGACGAGACAAATCTTTGCACATGATCTTAACTTGAATGGGGAACCACAAATATCAGTGCATTTTGAGGTGACAGACATTTGAGAACTTACTTCCTGCTCCCCG